>NW_010584043.1:25546-86230 GCF_000705375.1 Tinamus guttatus | reverse complement strand
TCGAAGGAAGAGAAAAAAGAACCACGAAAGGGAGAAAAAGGGGGATATATTTATATATAACATAAACGTACATACACCTACACATATAAATATATAAAAGAGAAGGCCTCGGCAGCACAGTTACTGGCAATGAGGCGGGCACAACATAAGGATATCTGGGGTAACAGCTTGCCCAGCTGTGTGGGCTCTCGTTAGGACTTTATCTGGCACCTAGTCCAGAAAAGCTAACCTAAAAAGCAAGGGCAGGTTGGTAGGAAAGACCCTGCAGCTGTTTTCTCTCCGCAGGTGCAGGCTCTGAGCAGCAGCAATGGGTTGCTGCTCCCCTCCCCATGAAAGCTGTACCCCAGACTGCTGAGCTCTGGGCTCCGCCAAACTCTAGCTGTTATCCATGGGCTTGCTGAAAGAAGTAATATGGATGCCAACATGGCCATTTACCATTGGGTTGCCTTGGCTCCCTTGTGGGCATGATTTTCTCAGTTTTTCATTTTTTTTCCCCCATAAAAGTTAAAGGCATATAAGATCAGTATCAGTCAACAAAGGTCTCACCATCTGATCTGGGGCTGCAGAAAGACCAAGAAGCCCTTTTCAGCTGCAGAGTCCAGGTTTTCTGCATGCTGAACTAAGTCCAATATCGCCATCCGATGCTTCCAGCGCAGCACTCCGCAAACACAACAGCACATACAGTGTGTCGTGCTGTGAGGATGGAAGTGTCGTCTTTAGACTGGTAGCACTGGTGTGATTCTTCAGGTACAAAAAGGAATTCCTGCCAGGGAGACAAGTATACTTCTTTGCAAGACCACACACAAGTTTTCTGCTTCCCAGTTATCTTGTTCACAAGCAAGTACGGAGGTCACATCTGTCTATAAATGCAGAGAATTGAATTCCCCGCATGCATTGCAAAATTAAGCTTTTAAATTGAACTGAAAAGCTCTTGGTTTGCAACTTGATTTAAATGGCTGTTTTTATGTATATCTATCAATGTTGTTACAGCAAATCGCTTGACCTTTTCTGTGTCTGTGTCCATTAACTTTAAAGTTTGTAGCCAACTTTCTTCCAGTAAGCAGGCAAAGACATCTTGTGTGTAAATCCACTTACCTAAGTCAGCTGACCCAGGAATTGATGGGGGCCTCTTAGCTGCCCTTACACCATGTCTTTCTGCAGAGTCGCATTTGACCTGGTTACTGATAAAACAAGTTTATTAGTGATCTTTAAAATGTACGCAGGTTCAACCTGAATCAAGACAATGCCTAAAATACTAATTCCTTTCTCTCTCTCTCTATACATATATGTAGTCAAAGAACAGAGAAGTGAACTAATGTTGTTTACATAAGACTATATTGACTCCGTATGAGTCTTCCGGATGGACTCTATTCTACTTATAGTAGGGTGAATTAGGAATAACTCCACTGAAATTAGCAGTCACAACAGTGCAGAAGCAGAGTGAAAGAAAAAAAGGATGCTTCCTTTCAATGTTTACTCAATATGATGAGTGTTACTATTGAATGACACTAGCTGCAAATAGCACACTCTGCTTCCTATTTCCACATTCAGATTTGTTGGTAGGGTTCTGATTAAAATTGTACAGTTCTGTAGCTGAGGCTTGGATTTAGTTAAAATTATTAGGATTTAGTTAAAATTACTAGGATTAGAAATGGTGCAAAACTAGAACCTCAAATCTGATCCTCTTTGAATTTTTATGGGAAGTAGTTTGGATTCAAATCCGCAGATGTGAATCTGCTTGCATGGTTTAATTCAGGATCAGTTCAACAAGCAGTAGGAACCTAAATTCCTGTCCTGGTTTTGTGTGGGAGTAATCCTGCAAGAGCATGTGATTGTGTGATTTATGAATGACTGAAAATGAGAGAAAGGGGGCATTTCACAAATGTTGATTAGACCAGCTTCCCCTTAATAGAGGATGAAGGAACAAAAGATACATATTACACTAGTTTTTATTGGGAATAGAAGTGGTGAAATGAACAGTGCCGAGGATTACTTAGAGGGTTAGAGGTTGAACAATTATTTTTGTAGTATCTGGCACAATGAATATTCATTTCTGATTAGTTTATAGACATTATTATAATAATGTTTAATAACATAATAATATTTCTGTTTAATAAAAACAGAAGCCTGAGTTTTGTACTTATCTGCAGTCTTGCTGCCCCCATATTTATTTAAAGAAAAAACAGAAAAGTAAATGAATTCACAGTCTGTTACTTTGACTAAGGGCAGAATTTAGCCTATTCCACAAACTGAGCTGAATTTAGATGGCGAAAATTTAAAAGAGTACAGAGACACAGCTGGTGCACTGGGGACAGAGAGCAAGAACAGGCAGGGAACTAGATTATCAGGCTAAAGATAAAAAGCCTACTGGGTGGAAGAATCTCACATGAGAAGGTAGAGAATGAAAAGTCAGAGAGTGTGAGAGGAGTTCCTGAAATGTAAACCGAAATTTGCTAGTGGTCAGAGACCTGTAGCTGCTTTTGTTTGCTATAGTTCACTGGAAGTCCAGGCCTTTTCATCTGTTTACACCAGCAAAGTACCTGATCTGCAGTTATAAACCTCGGAAATTATTTGGGGTGAAAAAGTATTATCCTGTGCAACCTACTGTTCATGCGCTCAGCATGTCAGCTGGTCCTAAATTACTAAATCCTTACCCAGCTCTGTCTTCCTGTACACAGAATTGCTTTTTCAAGAAATGAAGTCAGAGATTTCTTATTCGATACTGTAATTAATTCATGTGATTCTAACAGCACATCTCTATTGTGTGGCTGGTAGAATTATTATGTGTTCTCATTTTCTTTTTCACCAGTTTGGAAAAATGTTTTTTTCTCTTCACTGGGCTAAGGCATCTATGGGCTTTCCCTTTTCCTCTCTGCATCTCCCGTCATTGACCAAGGTATTGCCATTATCCTGGAACACGAGGAGCCTTGGATCGGATCAGCCGTTTCACTGCGTGTGTGCGTCTGAGAGATAAGGAAACAGCATTCAGTCCTTGAAAAGAGAAGATGCGCTTCTGAGCAGCTTCTCTGCGTTTCCCCGTGCCTCTCATCTATTAACTTTCATGTGTGACACATATGTCCAAAAGCCAATATACATATTAGGGCTCAATCCCACACTGCTGACATCAATGCATGCTTTAACAATCACCTTAACGAGCACGGCATTAGGCCTTCGTGATTACACGAAGAACCAATTACTGGTTCTTTCTGCTGCATTTCTGCTATTACTACATTAAAATCCCTCTCACAACAAACCTTATGCAGAAAACACTACTTTTCTGTAGCAGTGCTGCACTTGACACCTATGCTGGGATTGTGCAAAGCAGCACCTTGGCAGAATCACACACATTTCCAGCTCCAGGGCAATAAGGCACCAAATGGTTTAATCTCTTCGTGGGCACTTCTTAAGGACCTAGTCCTTTCCCCAGCCTCTACACAAGGTCTTTCAGCATCGTGCAGGATGAGACCCCACATATACACGCTCTGTGTGACAGATGGTCTTTACACAAAACCACTGTCAAACAAGCAAACAAATAACAAAAAAAGAATATGACCAAGTTAGGAAGAAACCTGAGTATGGGTGATTTACTGTTTTTTTTTTTTTTTTTCTTGTCTCTATTCAGTCTTGCAAGTATGACAGCTGTGATGTAATGGCCTGGCCTACATATTGCATAGCTCAGTGCTGCAGATCTTCTTTTCCTATTCTTCCTAATCATTACTTATTATTTGAAATTATTATAAATCATTTCTTACATAACTCGAAAGAGAGCAAGAACATCTTTCCAAGCCACATGGATTTTTATAAGCTTAAAGAGTGGCTGACTTCAGTTTAGCTTTCTGAAATTCATTAGGCCACAGTGCAGGTGAGTAATTTCAATGTAAATATATTCTCTGCTGTGGTAATCTATGCTTAAAATCATAACCACTAACAGTGAACAGCTGCCTTTCAGACACAGCCTGTGATGGGGTGATGCAGAGCTATTACTGAATTCTTTACTCCACCACAAATTCACTTGAGTATTTTATTCCATTCCTGTACATCCAAATAAAAATGTATCAAAGTAGGTGGACCTTTGACCTATCAAAAAGGTGTCAATCCTATTTTGTCTTGGAATAAAAAGTTTATGATCTTATTATGGTAGGCTGAGCGGAGATGAAGTTTACTAAGCCAGATTATTTTTTATTTATTGGAATGACAGGAGAATATTGCATACAAATTATAAAATCCCTAAAAGGTAGAGCAACTAAATCCTTCTGCATGGCACCCACTTCCCTTCAGTTCGCAGTGATGCCATTCTCCACTGGCTGGCTATCCTGACCGTTTAAATGGAAAATTTGTTGTGACTAACACTTTTCTCTGTATATATTTAGAGTGCTTACTGCAGTGGAGCAATGTGGGCTACCTCAGGATCCATTTTCAGACCTGTTACCACACAAATAACCTGCCCCATTAATTGTACAAAAGGAAGAAGATGATGTCAGAAAAATAAAGTAGGGAACTCATGCCTGGATTTCTGATATGAATCTTAAATAAAGCAGAGTTTTCTTTATTATGCTACATGGTTTAAATGGAGGAATCAACCAGAAATTATTCATGAAATGAATGAAGCCAATTTTTCATCACTCTGTACTGTAAGTAGGTTTGTGCTTCTTGCTAGCTGCTCATATATTTTACTCAGATTCACACTAGAAATGTTCACCTGTGGATTAATGACAAATATGCCAAAATGGACCAAGATGGTTTAGCTGCAAGGGTCAGCTAACTTGGATGATACTGTCACTATATTTTCTTCACTGAGCACACTTACACCTGCGGTGTCAGCATGTCAATTACCACATACATAATCTGGAACTGTAAACTACCTCAAGGTACAGCTTCCAATTTTTCCATTCTCTTTTCCAAAAGCAAAGACTGATCAAGCAAATACTTATGACTAACAGACATAAACTGGAGCACAAACATGGCTGAAGGCAGTTAATTTTAAACTGTAACTATCCAATGAAAACATTTTGCTATCTGTAGAATTAAGTCAGAGAGATCAAAAATATTTGTTGAGTATCTTGTATTACTGACAGACAGGTACGGTCATTGCATATTACTGTGCATGTGCTTTAATTATTTTGTCTTTCCTTTCTTTCACTTTTTTCCCTTTAATTATCTTGCAGTATTTCTGTCTTGTTGCCCTTCACAACATCCACCTGTGCACTTACAAGTTGCAGTGTTAATCCCTGCTCTTAGAACACCATCTTTTTCCCCTTCCAGAGCTAAGGCTAGATATACCTGGTGGCTTTAGCTACTTTGTGCTATCCAGCTCATGCAAAGCATCTATAAACCCATCATAATCAGTTAAGCCTCATTTAAGACTGCTTTACTTTGCCAGAGCAGTGCTAAGAAACAAAAAATGGAACTTGGCCTTTATGCTTCTTTTCTTGTTTCCCCTCTTTTTAGTTTTTTGTTTTGTTCTTGAAATGCATTCCCATTTTCTTCTACAATATAAAGATAAGTGATTGAAGAAGCATTAAGAAGAAAAGAACTTGGCCATAGGCTGTTCTCTGCATATAGGAACTTCGGTAAAGAATCATCTTACTGTTCCTTATTAACCAAGTCTCACTGCTTCCAGATCCTAAAGACTATAGGTGTGTGTAGCTCAGTGAACATTACTATCTCATGAATTATCATTTCCTCAAATGTTTTCCTTAGTGGGCAATGCTGGATTCAAAAAGGATTTTTTTTTCCAGCAGCTTTCTGGAAATGGGTATCTTTTCCACAGTGCACTGATAATTAATACCGCTCTCTGTATAGATAACAAATGTCAGTATTGTGACACTGCTCCTGCCATGCTAGGTCTTTCCACAACACTGTCAGCTCTGATATCTCTTCCAGACACAGTTTATCAGTCTCCTCATGCCAAGTCAATGATCTATACCTGCAGCCACCTGTATGTTTCTTTTTATATTGTCTCCTTCTCATCTTGAATCATAAAATATCACCATTACTGCTTTCATTATCCACCTGTGCTGCACAGTTTGCACACAAGCTTCTGATGTACAGTGCAACCTTTTCTCATTTTTCCTTTGTCCCTTCTGCACAGACTGCACCCATCAATATGAACATTTCAGCTCTTTGATTTATCTCATTACATTTCTGTATTACCAGCCAAGTCATAATTTCCTTCCTGTACTGTCACTTTGAGCTCATTTCCCATATACTCTGCATTTGTATATAGACAATTACTGGGTTTATTGCTTGCTTCCTTCCTACTGGCCTTAGCTTTTCTCTTTTGTCTTTATCTTCCAACATTTAATATGGAAAGAGCTCTGCATTGAATTGTGACATCCTAGTCTACGTTAACAGCTGCCTCCAACAGCAACACAGTAGTAGCCTCTTACAATTTCTTGTGTTTGGGTGGCCAGCTTTTACATAGGAGCTGTTCACCTTCCCCACAAAAAGCAGAATTTGGACACATTTCCATTCCTGCCTGCTGTACAAAGACCCTGGCAGAGCCCTAGGGATTTCACACATGAGGGAAACCACATAGAAGCCAGTGAAACCATCACCTACCAGGCACGGGCTTCTCATCCCACAAAACAAGAGCGAGGGGGTTGCACTCACTTGGTACTAAGGATTCATGAGAGAATATTCTTCAGACATCGACTTTCTAGCTCTCTGAAAAGAATGGGGTTGCAGTGAAAAATGGCTCCTTTTGCCAGGGCCCACAAACACTCCTCCTCCCTCACAAGGCCACAAGCACCACATGAACTGTCACTGTACAGGGAACAGCCCAGTTCCTTGCACCTTATGGCTGCAGCTGCAAACGTGGCACATGAAAACAACATTGAAAGTGATGCTTAACAACTCGTGCTGTCTTTCTCCTGCCACACAGCCACACAGGCCCAAGGAGCTTGTTGCTGCCCTGGTGAAGACACGTTGTCTTTCTCTCCATGCTCATCTACAACTTTACGCTGAGTACCTGGGCCTCTTCGTAAAGGTCTGTGAAAGTCCTCTATCCTCAAGTGATTCTTTCCTCCTAGATTTCAATGCCACAGCTCCACTCAGTGAAAATAAGGGTTCAGTGCTCTCCCACAGCCTCCTTTCAACAACAAAATACACACCACGGAAGCTATTATTTCATTGTGCACTAGAGGGCAACCTTTGCTTAAAAATGAGTCTCTTTAGCCTCACCAACTCCAAAAAGGTGAGCTAAAACTCGAGGTCAGACAAAGCAAGAATACACAAGAGATGTTCAGTATGCTGCTCCAAGGGCAAAAAAAAAAAAAAAAAAAAGCCTGTTTTAGTGATAACTACTTCAAATCTAACGGAAACCAGTGATTACAGAGCCAGTGGATGAAACACTTGTGTGGTAGAAACAGTAGGAAGCACTACTGCCAGCATCCAGGTGGTAGACACAGGATGAGGGACTTGCATGGTGTGAGTGCTAAAAAGATCTGGACAAATGGCCTTTTGGAAAGGCTTAAATATTTCTGTGTGACAAACCACATATTTGCAGGGGAGACCAAAAGGGAAATGAGAGATATGGACTAGACCCGAAGAGGCAGACTTTTGGGATTAGAATTTACCACTCAAAAACATACCTTGCAGAGAAATGCATAAGATCCACCAGCTAATGCAGTGAGATGATTGCAAACCTGGTCCATGGTGAGCTGGGCATCAACTTGTTCCTAAGGAAGGAAATCACCTTAGTGTGCAGAGCCAGCTCTGCAGTCAGGAATCCTTGCTATATTACTGCAGCAAGACAGGCACGGAAAGGGCTTTCTCCTGCAATCGACTGTCACTTCTCACTTGTCTTTTATCCTTGCTGAGGGAGACAGCTGCTCTTGCTTATTACTCTGCTTATAGGGCAGGTTTGTTATCCCTTCTCCCTGCTACCACTGATGTAATTACATCCCCAGAGAGGCCTGCCTGTGGCAGCCCTGCGAGCCTGCTGAGCCCTGCGTTACAGATTTTAAACACACCTGCCAAGGCCTCCGGGAGAAAGCAGAGGCTGCATGCAGCTCATCAGCTGCATGCTGGTAAATGAATCATAGAATCATAGAATGCTTAAGGTTGGAAGGGACCCCTAGAGGTCATCTAGTCCAACCCCCCTGCACACGCAGGGTCACCTAGAGCACGTGGCACAGGACTGCGTCCAAGCGGGTTTTGAAGATCTCCAGAGAAGGAGACTCCACGACCTCTCTGGGCAGCCTGTTCCAGGGCTCTGTCACCCTCACTGTTAAGAAATTTTTCCTTAAGTTCCGGTGGAACTTTTGGTGCTTTAGTTTCTGGCCATTTCCCCTAGTTCTATTAGTCGCTATTACAAGTATATAAAGGCCCTTTTACTAACAATAGCATGATAACATGGCTTGTTGGAGGCAAATAATACAGTTTTATAATTTGATTTGAAGCAAGAGGTTAGATTCACACAGGCTGCTAAGAGAACTCTCTCTCTGTGCTATGTGTAGCTCTCTATCCCATACAGTGGACAGCCATGTGCCTCAAACACCTCCCCTCCTCCTGAAAGGCACCTGGCACACACAACAGTTCAGAACATGGGGAAATGATCAGAAATGATTACTGGGATACTGGCTTAACTGCTATTCACTCTCACTAAAGAGCCCTAATAGCAGAAATGCCACACCTAAAAAGTCACTTTCCCTCGTTAAAGCTACCTGGCCACACACCCTCTCACAAACAGCTCAGAAATCTAGTATTATTAGCCAGTTTCTCAAAGCCAATGCTTTCTTCACCCCAGTAGAAACCAGAAAGGTCCTGCAAAATAATTTCAAAGTCGGACTAGACACTTCACTAACTCTTGGAGCTCTCTCTACTCCCCTGCATTTTTTTTCATTCTTTTTGTCGTTCGGAGAACGCGAAAACATATATCCTAAAGTCAAAAGCTGATCCTTTTCTCACTGATTAAGAAAGATCAATCAATAAACTAACAGCTATCCTGCAATATTTGCTGCTCTATAATTTGAAAGTATGTGTATCTGCTCCTTTCTGACAAGGAAAATGCCAGCCTCAAGCTTATGTGGACTGTTCCCTGAAATTGTAAAGTAGCTGATGGAAAAGGGCAGCAAAGAAACAGTTCTTGGGATCCAGAGATGCAGTTCCTCATTTTGCATGCCTGTTAGCAAGTTCACAAACTGTAGGATTTTGAATGCTAAGTATCTGTTTACCATCTCAAGATTGCTTGCAAGATGTTCACAGTCAATAAATGCACCTGAATTTAAATTGCCAACACATGTGCTTCCCAGAGCAGCCAGCTGGTGGGAGGCTGCTCATTGTTCCGATGCCCACATGTCTTGTGCTGTGCAGGAATGTCATGCGAAGGGCTGCTCTGAAAGGCCAATTTGGCTTCCAATGTAGCCACCAAGAAGGCCTAAAGAAGAAATGATCCTTTCTTTAGGCTGCTATGGAAAAAGTGCGACTGCTACTGTGCCACATAAAAATTAGAGTTTGAAAGACAAGAAACAGTTTTGAAAGGAACTATGAGAAATAAAAAAAGACACTTTCTCTGAGGTTTTTAAAAATCGTGAAAACTTGACACAGTCCAAGGAGTCCTCCGTATCTTGCTTGTAAGTAGTATGGTAATGACTTAACATATTCAGATCATTTATGCAATTTTCTGCAGAATCATTGTGGTTATTCACATTTTCAGAGTACAATTTGTTGATCTGATAGGCTGTGTAATAGCTTGTTAGGACCCAGGAAAAATTTCTTAACAGTGAGGGTGACAGAGCACTGGAACAGGCTGCCCAGAGAGGTTGTGGAGTCTCCTTCTCTGGAGATCTTCAAAACCCCCTTGGATGCAGTCCTGTGCCACGTGCTCTAGGTGTCCCTGCGTATGCAGGGGGGTTGGACTAGATGATCTCTAGAGGTCCCTTCCAACCCTAAGCATTCTATGATTCTATGATAATGTTTGATCATGTCATCACTGCTTAGAGAGACTAACACACACGGATTATGCTCCTGGAGCCAGTATATTTGGCTTATCAGATTTGCATGCCTAATAATTCTGTGGGCTAATAGCTGTCAACATGGATGTATTCCAATAACACTGACTGTCTACTAGTTTTGTCATTCCACAGCGATCAATCAGTTCAGCTACTGTGGTGCACTTAAGAAGCAGGAGTTTTCAACTCAAGGGTTATCACAGACAGGACCAGGATTTATGGAAGGTTGCTGTGAAAAGCCATCTTAATTCATGTTAGATCCCCTGTTTCTTCCTACTCCTACTCTTTCCTTCATGATTGAAGCAAAACTGTGTCATCAGGGGATTGAAATCTGCTCTTTCTTTTCCCTTGGAGGTCAGCGCCCATCGGCTAGTGCTGGTGCATTTGAAGAGTCACCAGCCAGAGAAGAGGAGAAACCCACTCGGCTGAGGGGCTCGCTGGGCACCGGGGTCCACACGTCTGCCTGATGGGGAGGCAGCAGCCAGGAGAAACCTCCCCCCACCTCCATCATGACCTTCTCCCTACCACCTCCATCATCAGCTTCTCCGCCAGCATCACCTTTACATTCGTTACCCTGCACGCTGCAGCATAGCAGCACCTTCACTCTCTTCTTTTAAAGGGGCTCAGGGGCACAAACCAGGAGGGAAGCAGAGCCAGGGCAGCCGAAGTGCCAGCTGCTGGAGCCTTTCATGTCACTGCTCTTCAGGCTTCAGAGAAGAAATGTCTACTAAAACATAACCATGTATGTCTATACCCAGAAGCTTATGGAATGTTTGTGCTTCAGGCAACAAACTCTCCACTTCTTTATTAGTGGATAGCTGAAAGACAGGATGGATTCACAGGAGTAATGCAAGCTGTCAAATGCTTTGCATGGGTAACAAAGAGCATGACAGGGCCAGAAAGGGATAGCTTCACAAGGCCCCTGCTACAAATGACATAGATTTAAGGAAAAAAAAAAGAAAGAAAAAAGAAGAAAAAAAGAAAAAAAAGAGATACTGTGTCAAAGTTTTGTTTCATGTAAAATGAATATAAAAACACTCTATCTGCCAAAGCTAGGCGAATAGAATTTGACTGATCCTTATCAGTCCTCACTAATCTAAAACAGTGCTATAATCAGTATAACCAATTGCTGTGAAGTATAATTCCACCAGCTGAAGTCCTTTAAGTATTTGTCAAATAGCACACTGAGATGTGCTTTAAAGTCAGCTTGCAAGCCTCAATTTATAAGAATAGATTACTCTGGGTGAAGTGTTTATATATTGCTAATTTTTAGAGGCAAGATTTATTAAGAGTACACAATGGATTTATCTTTTCTAACTTCCCATGCCTGTCTTCAGGGAACACCACACCGAGCTGCAGGATGGATTTTGAATCATTTTCTGCAGAACCCTGTCCCCAGTAGTGCCAAGATCTAATCATTCTTTCAACTTCCTAAATCTGAATTAGCAACAGTTGTAACACAGGTTAAACAGGTAGAGCTGCCTTCCACCGCCTGCAAACAGGAGACATTTTTTTTTCCTCACAATCCCTCAAGCATAAGAAAATACAGCCCTAAAAACAGAACAGATTCAGTCATTTTTGCATTCCAGGTGCACTCTCCTTTATGCAAAACTCAACTGCCGTTTCAGTCTCCAGGGAGAACCTAAAGCATTAAATGAAAGATATGGAGCAGGTAGCCTATGGTTACAATACACAATTCATTTATAAACAGGGTAAAATATCCAATGCACTATAGAAATGGATGATAACCTGAAAATGAAAAAGATTTGACTTTGTGTTTGTTTGCCCTTCCTCTTTCAAAAGCAAGACTGTCTTATTTTCTGGAACACTTTTCTCTGTTTACCTTGATTTGTTTTTTATTTTACAATTCAGTTCTTGAGAGCTCTGGGACCCCTCTTAAAGGCTGAAATAGCAAAGGGCACGCTGAACCACCCAGAAGGCTGGATAATGAGGAAGAGAGGAAAAATTTCTAGCTATCTTGGAAATATATATTTTATATCTCTTTAATTCCAACAAATAACGGTCTGTAGAGAATAAAACTTCACGAAGCGAACTGCTCTCCAGGTAGGGAATATGGCTTGTCCTAGCTCACCAAATCCAGAAGCAACTCTCAGGTGCCAAATAAGGGACACATGTCAAATATTTTCATTCACAAGCTGTCCTGCTGGAACTATTGCACTGAATCAGGAATAACCTTAAATTCATTGAGTCACAGAGAAGAACCAAAGAGCATGAAGCAAGTCAATAAATTTATCTACAACCCTGAAACTCTGTACAATTTACACAAGTTGAATTTCTGCACAACCAAGAAATTAAATTAACAAGATAAAATTCCCTGGCAAGAATATCAGCTTTTTCAAATGACTGTTAGCTCTCACAATGAGAATTCATTCTTTCAGTTAAAATGGATGGCTACCGAGTCTAAGAATACAACTTGGAGAGCGCAACACAGGCCTATTCATTTTATAAAATGGAAGTCAAAATAGGAACATCAGCACATCTAAAAATATTCCTAGAGTCTAGGAGCACAAGTCTACTATGTCAAACACTGAGATCCTGAAGTCCAAGTCCATAGGACTGGACTTGAGAGAGAGCTATATTGAACACTATGCTGTTCTCAGTACTTTAACAGTATTTACTTTTATGCAGGATGACAGTGAAAAATCATCCATTCCAGTGATTTCCAAAATTCAGCCTATTCCACACAGAGGGCATGCAACTCCTGAAGCCTTTCAAGGGCTCAGAACACCTCCCAGGATTAAAAATACCAGAAAGGAAGTTACTGCCATTTCACCAGCTGTTGTGTCAGACAGGCATCAAGTCAGTGCGTCACAAGGGAATTTACCTTTACTGGTGAGCTGCCAGGCTTAAAAAAAACATCACGAAGCAGCACATGGGCACAACAAACAAACAAACAAAGCCAAAAACCTCTTGTCTTTAAGATTCCGCTTGGTTGGTTTGTGAGAAGAATTTTGTCAGGGCCACCTGTTAAACATGGAACGAGACCTGGTAATTCTGGATTGCTGTGAGAAGTAACCAACTTCCTTTGGCGGTGGGGAGGCTGGCAACGGAGGCTTGGGCTTGGAAAGGGAGCACGAGGGAGGGATTTGGACTCCGGCCAAACCCAGAAGAGCCCTGGTGAATCCTGCAGCCAGGAACGCTGCAGGGCTCGTCACAAGCCACAGATCCTGATGCCCAGCAATGACAGCCTGCAGGCACAGGGCTGCTGGCTTCCTGCTGGCTCGCTGAAGCTGTTTTTGATGTCTGACATGTAATAACATGCTGGTAAGACAACTGCAGCAGTTGAGTGTTATTAGCAGCATGTGACAAGCTTCACGCAGAGTTGTCTGCTGTTTTGCTCCAGTTTTGGCATGTTAATGCTCCTGCTGGGATTCTCGCCTATCAGGTTAGGACTGGGATGTTGCTAACAGCTCAGGCAATCTAGCTTCCAGGCTCGGAGCTGCACATACCAAGCGAGTGCCTGTGCTGCTGTGTGGTGCCAGCACATGCTGGCTGCTCTGCCAGCCTTCTGCTGCATATTGCTGCAGGGCCTCAG
This sequence comes from Tinamus guttatus, assembly GCF_000705375.1. The sequence continues at coordinate 72,721 of NW_010584043.1, read as the reverse complement.
AGCAGCACAAGGGAAGCTAAGCTCACCCACACCTGGGCTGATGAAGTCCCCAGTGTTTTTAGCTCAACCCTACCCTTACCAATAGCAAGGTGTGTTGGGACAGCAAAGGCTTTGCCTTGCTGCTTCCCTCCTCATGGGGACACTCACCTCTGGGGACAGGCAGCCAGGGACAGCAAAGTCTTGGACCAAACTCCACAGAGACCCGCGGGAGCTTACGTGTCAGAACAACACTCACCTCTGCTACGAGGCACCCACTTCGGATACCGCAGTGTTAGGGATGAAATAGGAAAATGCTAAATCCTTGTGTAATTTGGCCAAATAAGCCTCTAAGACACATGTAAAAGTTTGAAAAGCTCTTAGTTATACTTCCTATTCCAACAAACAGGCCCTGCTTATGGCAGGTCTGGTAATTTCCCCCTTTTTTCATGCTGAGTAACTCCTTAGGTCAGTTCTTGACCCTTCTTCTGTCTCTGAATATTACTTTCCTGCAGAAATGGCTTCACCTACTAATACGTAAATACCTAATACATCATACCTACTAATATTTTACTCAAATGTGAGTGCCAGAACAGTCATCTGAAATTTAATCCATAAACTTAGAGAACAAACTCTGCCAAAGCCAAAGGAGACATACCAGTTTGCTTCAAAAAGAACTGAAGCAACTGAACCTCTGAAACCAGGAAAATCAATCACAGCTACAGTGCCCATACTTAGTGTTTTTATGCTAAGAGCAGCAGGAGGAAAAAAAAATCTGAAGTATGTCCCAAATACTGTAAAATACTTTAGAATAGAATACTAAGTAACCTAGTAAACAGGAATAAACTAGAATTTTGCTTGAGAATCTGGTTTATCTGCTAGTCGCATTGGATGCCAAAAGCCTGAATTATCTCATAAACAGCCTCTGCTGACTGAAGAGTATTCAGTCAGAAAAGTAATGATTGAACAGAACTATGTCATGTGAATATGGATTTGTCATGAGAGATATTTATATATGCACCTTCCATTAAAAAAAAAAAGAAAAGATTGAGGGTCTAATTTTCTCTGATTAACAACGAGGTTTAAGCAGGTAGGTAATGATTACCTGCTTAAATAGTTTTCTGGTGTCCTCAGGTACCCAGTCATGACATGAAGTGATGACATCCTGATAGTTGGAGCCTGCCTAATCTACAAGCTTGATAAGTGTTTTTGCGAATCTGTTTTTAGAAGATGTGGGTGCCAGAACATAGTCTTTCCTCTCCTACCTCTTTAATCCATTGGTAATTTTGAACACTTTAACACTCCAAATTAAGAAAAGCTAAAAAGAGGGCAGAACATGCAACTTGAATAATAGTTCAATATGTGACATGTTCTACACATGCCACTTTTCCAAAGCCAAGTTTTGTTCTCTAGTTCTATAACTCATAGTGTCTTGATCTATGTCTCTTTAGTTTACCAGTGGGGCATTAAGTCTAATGATGCCTCAGCTATGGATATTTGCCAGAACAACACACAATCCCATTCTAGCTCTTTTTAATTAGAAATGGATTATTTGTTCCAGCAGAGCTATAAAGAGCAGTCTCTTTTCACTTGGAGCTTAGGTTAGAAGTTTTATTTCCACTCCAGCTTTAATTGCACGCTACCCTTCATTAGTTTGTATTGATCTGACACAATCCACATTTTCGACTGCTTTCTAAGTCTCTTTCTGATTTGAGTTTGACCTAAAATTTATAAGTACATTTTACCCCTGTTTTCTCCAACTGTACCATAGAAAAGAATAGCTCCAGCTCTTTCACAGTTGAGATTTCTTGCAATAACAGATAATATTAGTTCACTGCTACACAGTTCCAAGGACAAGTCCTTGCAGCACAGTTGAACAGAATAATAAACATTGCGAGACACACACACAAAAAAGAAATCACAGCATAGCTACAACTGCTCATTACTAATTTATATCTGGTGCTGCTTATCTGCTAGTCCCACTCCCTGGACCATCCCAGCCAAACTGGACAACCTGCATTCACAGCAGCAATAAGCATCCAAAGTACTTTGCTCCTGCAGCTGCTGTGCTGAGCTCTGAACCACATACTGCTGTATCACAGCTCAGAAGTGGCTAGCTTGCTCTCGCAGGCTGCTTGTTTTCCTTCCCATTTGCCTTCAAGGGGATAAGGGATAAGCAGCTGGTGAACTCCACGACAGATAGACGTTAAGGTTTGCTGCTGCACTGCTTTTTGGCTAGTGCTGTTGCTTTCATTTCCCTTTCAGATGTATTCATGAGGTTCATGGAATCTACAGGTGGAGCACAGGATTGGCAATTGAGACACATCAGCTTTGTCTGTGAGGGGTAGCTTTCCTTTCTGCTTCTACCCTTACTTCTCTTCACTTTATTTTGATGAGAATACATTTTTTGACAGATAGCCCCTTACTGTACTTGATGCCATTTGTAAGTACAACATAAATGGCATTTTTCGAGCTTTGAGCTTTTAGATGTGAATGCAATATAAATAAGGAATCTTAAGTTAATTTTGTGTCCTACCAGTGGCATTAGCTTGTTCAAATCAATAAATGTTTGGCAGCCAAGTGGCTACTGTAGCTGAGGTGCGGGGTACCCAGCCTAGGCTCATTAGTTTCAGGTTAGCCTGAACTGCAAATAGCAATCTGAACTCGAAATACACCTTTAGCTTTTGGGGGCTCAAGCCATTAGTATTTGAAAACAGTTAGTACTTCTCAGAGAGACCTTTACCACTTGGCAACGACCACACCTCTCAAGCAATGTTACTGGAAAATTAGAGAGAGATTTATGGGCTGCTAGGAGAGGGGAATATATTAGCTCTCTGGAACCATTTCATAGCTCAGTGTCTGTCTTTGACAATGACTGATCTGCAGCAGCCCTGCTGCCTCGCACTGCGCGCGCCTGTTGGCTTCCTCGCAGCGATGATGGATGGCGCAGGCCGTCTCTTTGGCACGGCAGCCTCTTCGGCTGCCCCGGAGTACAACGGCACTGCACAAATGCTTCAGCTCTCGGCCACACTGGCTTTATGCAAAACACCTCATCATTCATCTCTGGTGCCCCTCTGCACCCCAAATGCCAAGGCTATCCCTTCTCTATGTAGAACTGCTATTATAGAGCTAAGCAGATAACCTAATGGCAGTGAGGCCTGTTTAACATTTCCAGGAGAAAAGCTTTTCCAAGACAGTCAGAAAACAGTGCAGGCTAACTTCAACCGACAGGTCTGAAAACCAAGCGAGAAGCCCCCTGTGCATTTGTCCACGACACCTATGTCCTATCTATACGACTTCACCTGAACTTATACCTTCGTGCATGGATTAGCTTGACAGCAGTTCTGAATAGCTTGCTTTCTCCTGCTGCTCCCAAAAACTCATTTTCTTTATTACTTGTTTCTGCCCAATTTAAACTTCCAATGGTTGCTAAAAGAGCACAGCTTGCAGTATACTTGGGCTCATCTAGTTATAGGCATAACTTTGATTTGTGCATGCAGCAGCTTGTCCCAGATCATATGTAATTATGAAGTAGACACAAGATAATTAACAATTCACTGTGAATACCGTAAATACCTAAAGCTGGAAACTTTTGCAAGAGCTAACATTTAAGGACATGCATTATCAATTATTAAGCAGAATACCCCAAGCAAGGCCCACAGTAAAACCGGATCCAAAAGCTGCTGGGCAAGTCCCATGTCACAGGCAGGTTCCCCAGGCTCTGTAAGGTTGTTTTCCTCATTTTACTCCTGGCCACCCTAGCCTGTTTCTCTGGCCCTCTCCCATGTTACGATAGTGAACCCCACTGGAGCCAGCCACTACAGTAGACCCAAGGCAACTTAGTACTTGCCCTGAGCAACAGGCAGGTGCTCCAGCAAAGCTTTAATCCAGAAGAAGCTGTGCATACGTTTCAGTGAAAGAAGGTAAGGTTGTTCTCAGAGAAATGATCAGAGGTGACACTGCAGTAACGTTTCCCCCCTCACTTTTAAATTTTTCATTTCATCAGAGGTATTTTGTGTCAGAGAAGCACAATTCTTGATAAGCAAATAAACATGCTGTGGGTGTTGCCAGCTATTACAGATTTGCCACTGCAAAGGTGGCTTGGCCACAAGGATGGGGAGGTCTGAGAAATGAGCCAAGTTTTCCAAGCTGCCAGACCACCGTGCTTAAGATCTTTTGCCTGTGAAATGAGGCTAAAGACCTTGCTTTCTAACTGTGTCTCTTTTCTGGCCATGTTTTGTCCCACATATTGTTATGGAAAAATACATCGTTTGCTTCATGCATGGAATAAAGCTGACAGGTTGGTCAGGCACAGTGCAAGCAGACAGATACCTGGTGCATTTCCCCTGGCCAGGGACTATCTGGAACCAAGTCCAGTGGCCATTAGCAATCATCAACCCTGACACTCACAAAAAGTGTGCTAACGAACACCCTGAACTCCACCACGCTCAGTACTGCAAACAAGCACTGTGCGTTCAGGGCAATTACTGCTTAACTAGAGGTTTTACCAAGTGAAACTATAGGGCACAGCAGAAAAAAGAAATCGGCAGAGAGGCAAAAAGCAGAGGCAGACACCAAAATCTGGGGGAGAGCTGTTTCCTGGCAACAGAGCTGGCTGTACAAGTCTCTTAGCTGGCAGCCCTGCAAGTATAGTTGTTTGTGTGCGATTTAGATTCCCCTACCTCCATTTAAGAGATCTTGTGTACTTTGTAAACACATTATCCTAGAGCATGCACTGGGCTATGTCTTAGGCTAATGACAAGAGAGCCATCTGCCAAACGCCTCTCTGCTTAGCGTAGATTTCTGCTACTTCAGGTGATACAGCACATTGCCCACAGTATTATTTTACGATAAATAGAAATCCAGAAGCGGCAGATGAGACGGGGTGATGTTGTGCTGCTTAATAAAGCACAGGAGAAAGTCACGCATTTGATGAGCTTAGATTAATAAACACATCCAAAACAAGGGATACGTGTGTTTGCAAAAAAGAAGTTGAAGCAAAAGGAAAACTCGAGCCAAATTTGAGAACAAATACCTTCCCCAGGTGGGAACCTGGATACTCAGCTTGCTCACAGATACCCAGGCTAGGAGAACCAGTTGAAAAATGAAAAGGGTCCCAATGCAGATCTTGCATCACCCACAACATCCTGCAACAAAGAGCTCCACCGTTCATTCTCAATGAAGATGCCTAGATTTTTCCTCACCTTCAAATTCTTTGATTTAAAGTTTTTGCCCTTTGAAACGTTAATGATTTTATCTTGAGTTCCTGAATGATAGAGACTGATCTACATTTAAAGATGTCAGAATAACATCCAGTGCAATTTTAAAATACAACAGTTATTTCTCACCAATCTATGTAGAAAACAGCATTACAGAATAAGAGCACTTTATTCGGGTAATTAGGAAGTCAACTAAACTAAATCAAACTGGAGTAACAGCAAAAATTATGAAATAAAAGCATGCATATGTGAGTTATTTGGGAATTTCTGACTAGCAATTCCATGCCTATATGCCACATCTAAATGAGTCCACTCACCAGGAGCCATATAACATGGCCAGCTTACCCTGCTGAGAGGCTGGGCACCCTGTCAAGGTAGCTGGATTGCTCACAGCATTGACAGCAAGCTCATTTAGAGCTCAGGTATTTACATTTCTGTGAAGTGCTCTGATAGGTTACACGGTTAATAGAATACGAGCAGCCACAAGCTGTTAGTAGTTAGAAAGCCTTATCATCTTTTCAGCTAAAAATGGACTCGATCTTGAAGGTCTTTTTCAACCATAATGATTCTATGATTACTGTAACTGCAGGCATGATAATTGGCATTATTCACCCTTCTCCTCTCTTCCAGGACTAAGTGAACCAGGTAAGTCTAACCACCATCACTCTGCAGAAAAGCTGCTTTGTTGCTGTTCCCGGTCTGCCCTATGGAAGGCACTGGGGGGTGGCAGATTTACCTCACGTGGTTTCTGCAAGTCACTCATGGGCAATGACGCAAATCCATTTTGTATTGCAACAGATTAACATTGCATGTGCACACAGCTCCCTGTGCTGCATCTCAGTTAAAGGGGCTCCAAGAAAGGTAATGAACTGCTAAATCACTGTGAAGAACTTCCTAGCGCTTAATCATCCTCACATACATATTATATCTATAATGGATAAAAATATTTGGCAGAGGGTTGTATCAGAGACAACTAAACAAAATGTCTCCTAAACTAGTGTTTCTACATTATTTTTCTTTTTAGGGCCACTTTTAAATATCTGCCTTTCTCTGTTGCTAATTTGCCTGCTAAGGCTTCCTAATTAGTAGTCAGTTTCAAAATATCAGAATGGATAATGGAATTATTTAGAGCCTGAATTCTGAAAACTGACTAAACAGCTGCAGATACGACCTACTGATTTGTGTTAAATAATAAAAACATAACCTTTCTTGCATGCATAATTTCCTGTTTAATATTCATTACCCTAATATATTCCACAAGCAGAGATTACCCATTTCTGAACAATAATGAAGCAACAACTGGCTTTGCATGTCCATTCTCACCACTCTATCAGCCTCCCTGGGAGCCTAAGGAAGAAGAGAAATAGCAACAAGTGCGCGTGGCGTGGGGTGAGCTAGGCTCTAGAAGCAGCAAGCCCTTCTTTAATGGTTGATCCTCAGAGGTTACTGAGCAATACTCCCCTCAGCGTTGGCTCTGAGCTTATCCCTCTGAAGGCAAGGCAAGAAATGCTACCCAGAAATAGCAGAAGGAACATTCTTGGTAAACAGACAGTTGAGCACTTGCACATAACATTCAAAAGCCCCAACGTGCATCTTTGGCTAAGGAGCTCGCCCTTCTTCGGCTTTCCTACCAGCGATGCTTTAGGCCAACCCTCTCTGAAACACAGTAGCTAATACAGCTTTGTAGACTCTTTATGTCCAATCATGCCGAAAAGAGAGAAGCAAAATTGCAGTGTGGCTGGCAGCCAGACTAACAACAATTCAGTATCCCAAAACCCGAGGAAACATGGGGTTGGGCTCATGAAGCGCATTTTATAACCTGCTGCCATATGCAACATACCCACTGCTGTCCTTGCGACTGTCACGGCACTTTAGAAAGGCACAGTCTAAGGCAAGTCAATGAAACGCTGCTCTAACTTTATGCTCAGCTCACTTTTACAGATGAACAATAGCCAGATGAATTTGTAGACTGCCATGTGCTGAGTAAAAGCATAAAGGAAGTTTTGCAAAACAGAACTGTCTATTCAGAAGATGATTAGACAGTAATGCTGCAACTAGAGCTTTTAGCTGATACATGTATTCACTCAGTGCCTTCTTTAAGTCCTTGCAATATATTGTTTTCTTTTCCAAATCCCATAGGTTCCTATATCCCTCTGGGTCTGCTGCAAGAGGGAAGGAGTTTTCTTACAAACCTTGCAACTCAGCTGACCAAAAGAACACTACGAGATTTTCTTCTTGATTGAAGACCACTGATGCACACTTCCAAGCACTGACCCCTTATCACCTGAAGCTACAAGTCAACAGCAGAAATAACCAACCCTGTCAAATGGGTTTGAAGCATGACAAGCAATTTGGCTCAGGTGCATCACCACAGACCATTTACCAAATCTAAGTGTCCTATTTCAAGCAGTATTCCAGCTTTTAAGTGCAGCTCAAGTTATACTAGGCACATACAATTGCATCATCAATAATTACAATTCTGTTCCCCTTTTGCCTTTCAAGATTCTATGTCGTTTCCAGCAGGTAAAAAACTATCAGGAAACTAATTCAATCTGACTTGGCATCTCTAACATAACAATCACCTCAACACTGTTATCTACATAACAAAATAAAGAAATAAAGGCCCAATTTACTCCTTGAAAAATATACAGCACCATTCAGACCTCTTCCTCCTGCTTAATACAATCTCTTCCACCTACTGATACGGAATAATAAAGTGCCCTGATGTATTCAAAAGTACAAAAGAAAAAAAAATCATATTGGCAAGCGCCTCACATGAAATCTTGGATTTGCACAGCATTTTTTTTGAGTTAAGACTTCATGTATCTGTAACTTCGTAGGCATTTCCACAACACTGATTACATGTGTTTCAAGACTCCACTTGACAAGCTCTGGGATATCTCATGTTACGAGTTCCCTGCCTTCTCAGTAAACACTTGATCACATACAGATTTGTATGATTTCTTTTATTTCTTTTACGCCTGGAAATGACCCGCTGTCATCTCCTCTGTTATCCTATCAGCCCTAACTCTTCTGACTCTTCTGCTCCCATCCCTCCATCCCTTACAACTTCTCTGTCCCTGTCCCCCCCCCCCCTTCCCGTTTAAACTCTAACTTGTGCAATTAAGCCAAAAAATGATGCTGGATCTTTAGGATCTTCTGCTATGTTTGTTCATCTTCAAAGTCGTTATCCGATTCTTTAGTGATGTTTAAGCTAACAGCTTCAGGTGGGCGGTCAGTGATTAACCTCTACAGGGACTGAGAGAACTGTCAGTCCTACCTACAGACAGGTGTGGAAGCAATTGGATCCTGTAGCACATGATAGCATTGAGACAAAACAAAACCAAAAAAAAAAAAAAAAAACACCAAGGTGAAAAGTGCCTTCAAATACACCATACATACAAATAACCAAAGGCTCTTGGGAAGCTGCTAGATACTGGTCGACACCTTGCTATTTGCTCATAGTTTGCTTCAAATCTACTGTAGATTATTTGTACTTGTTACTCATCTTGGAAGACTGCTCCAAAACTGCCCTGCTCTGATATTACAAGAAGTTTTCTATCCAAAGTGTGGCCAACTCATACTCATTTGTTCTTGTGACAGTATCACCTTTCACAGATAGTAGCTCTAGTCACTCCAGCAGTCACACCTTCAGCCATAAAAATACATTTGCACAACACTTCCAACAGCAGCTTAGGCTTTCTCTGGCACTACTTATTCTGTGCATTTGCAGTGTGCTATGAAGAGTCATGACTGGTTTCACATAAAGCAGAAGAATTATAATTTGGTTTAAATTATATCATTTTATATTCTAAAGATGCCTAAAACACAGCAAGGGAAGCACACACAATTCCTTTTCATTGTTACACAATGGCCAATAAGGCAATTCCATGTGCAGAAACATAAGAGTAAATATAAAAGTCATGAATGGCAGCTATTTTGGTGAAAAAAAAAAACCCAATAAATAGGACCTTTTGACAGAATATCATAGAAAGCTTTTATAATAGATGACTGTAGCCTTCACATAAGTACAAATTAGGGTTATCAGAACTTACCTTCCTGGCAGGTACTGAGGTACTATAAAGGATATAGATGCAACTCTCAAGGGACAGGCAGAGGAACACGGTAAAACCATGCAACCTTTCCTGACAGCCACTAAGATGGAAAAAACAAGACCTGCACTTCTATAATAAGGTTCCTGGAATGGAACTCAGGCCACTGGGAAATCAAAGTCTAAAGACCACCCTCTTGCATCTGTGTCCTAGAACATTTATTTCAGTTTCCTTTTCTCCCATGAAATTTCTGTGTCCTGTTCACTGGTGTCTCATTCTTCATTGAATTAAAAAGCAAAGATACGATTGAAAGAAAAATGGTTCTAAGCTAGACTTCCTAATGGCTGGGAGGTTTCAGATAATTGCTTTTTGTCTATAAACATCCAGCATCAAGACAGGCAGGAGAAGAGGGAATGCCAGGGAATTAACAAAACTACTAGCACAGTAGAGCTGCTGCTTAGGAAGTCATTCAGCAGAAGGGAGGAGGATAAGGGAGAGATAGGGAATGAAAGAGCACAGCTGACAACTTCTCATATGTTTGTGATGGTTGTGTAGGTTAAAGTGCAAGAGAGATTTTCCTGTTCCAGGAAAGTTTGGGAGAGCGCTGTGTCAGTCTCTCCCAGCACCTGGAGGTTCTTGACCTGAGTAACAGCTTATATGCTTGCACTAGCATCCTGGAATCTGTCAACACGACTGCACTGGAAATGAGAAACACTCTGTTTAAGTACACAGCAAGAACCTGAAGCTAATGAAACCAGAAGGCCGCATGGCCATCCATAGGGACCCTGACAGACTGGATAACTGGGTGGTGAAAAACCTCATGAAATTCAACAAGGCCAAGTGCAAGGTCCTGCACCTGGGGAGGAATAACCCCAGACACTAGTACAGGCTGGGGACCGACCTTCTGGAGAGCAGCTCTGCAGAGAGGGACCTGGGTGTCATGGTGGATGACAAGCTGACCATGAGGCAGCAGTGTGCCCTCGTGGCCAAGAAGGCCAATGGGATCCTGGAGTGCGTTAAGAAGCGCGTCTCCAGCAGGTCGAGGGAGGTGATCCTGCCCCTCTGCTCAGCCCCAGTGAGGCCACATCTGGGGTATTGTGTCCAGTTCTGGGCCCCAGTGTACCTAGAGGGATGTGGAGCTGCTGGAGAGAGTCCAGCGCAGGGCTACAAGGATGATGAGGGGCCTGGAACATCTGCCCTATGAGGAGAGGCTGAGGGAGCTGGGCCTGCTCAGCCTGGAGAAGAGAAGGCTGAGAGGGGATCTAATCAGTGTATATAAATACCGCAAGGGAGGGAGTGCAGAGGACGGGGATGGTCTCTTTTCAGTGGTGGCCACTGATAGGACTAGAGGAAATGGCCGGAAACTGAAACATCAAAAATTCCATAGGAACTTAAGGAAAAAGTTCTTAACAGTGAGGGTGACAGAGCACTGGAACAGGCTGCCCAGAGAGGTTGTGGAGTCTCCTTCTCTGGAGATCTTCAAAACCCGCTTGGATGCAGTCCTGTGCCACGTGCTCTAAGTGACCCTGCATGTCCTGGGAGGTTGGATTAGATGATCTCTAGAGGTCCCTTCCAACCTTAAGCATTCTATGATTCTATGGGCTGCCTACACTGGGGCTCTTCCTGAAGATCTGACAGTCTTCTGGAATAAGTATCCAAACTCTGTCTGGTTCCCAGAAGACAAAGGCCCTTGCAGCTGGGGAGTGCTCACAGTTTATGTATGACCATTGCTTTTAAAGAAGCTTTGAATGATGCTGTCAGTAAAGACAGCATTATAAAGGTCAAGTGTTCAGGTATATCACACAGTCATAAGGTTTGCTGCCTTCATGAGAGACTATGCAACAGTGCAACCTAAGGGACTTCCACCAAGTATGATCCCCCCCGCCCCCCCATCATAAAAAGTCGTGTTCAACATGTGATCTCTATTACTACTATTTGGAAGGAACTAAATCAGGACTACTTAAATGTAGAAATCCTATAATCTAGTTCATAGAACAGTGCCTCTCCAATAAAAACATAATGCTTTTAATATTACTACAGCCCTAGGAAACCCTTTTTTGACTACTGAGGGGAAAAACATGATGTGTGCTTGCAACATGAAAATCCCCAACTCAGTTTCCAATTAAAAGCTGTGCAGTGCATTAATAATCATCTGTGCTAAATGCCCCAGAAAGCTAGGATCTGTGCTGATGGTTAACACTAGGTAATTATTTGTTCTTCTCCTTCCTTACATTATAATGAAATGGTTCAGGTGAAGGGAGGAAGCAAGACGAAGAACTCCATGCTTTTTTCTGAGTCATCCAAAATCCAAAAAATTTCCCTACTTCCCCTGAAGAAGGGAAATCAAAGCCTCTCTCTCCCTTCCCCCGCTGCCTGATCACCCTTGATGCCAGCAAGTTCTGCATTACAGAAATAACCTGCAAGCATTCTCATGCTTTGAGCTAAGTCATTATCCAACACGTTAAGTCCACATCTTGACACAATAAGTTTTGATTTAAACTGTTATATATTTCCATGTAAGATACAGGATGAAGCAAATAAGAAACCTGGGTACCACCTCAGCAATAGGATGTTACACTTCAGCACTGATCTCCTAGTTTGTAAAGGAGTTCATAAAAACACACACAGATTAAACAAAAAAAAAATCTTGCTTTTTCATTCACTCCTCTCAAGAAAGGTGCTGCTCTTTGCACTTCAGCAGAGGTTTTCGCAATGAGTCAAGAGTTACAGCAGCTTCCAAAGGCCTTGGAAATATGCAAAGGCCTGCACAAACTGCCATGCACTGGACAAGAAGTGTTCAGTGCCTGGTAGGTATTTTCTGAGGAAATTCAGGTAGTATTTACACTTGTCCAGTACTAATGCTTGATCCTTCCTGCAAAGAACTACAGATTTGACACTCTTTTGTCTCCAACGCCATGGTCAGTGAGCAAATTTCTTTGAAAAGTGCTGCAAATACCAGTTCAGAGACCACCGATCACTTCTGTGTGATGCTTATCTGTGGGTCTGACTACGCAAGTAATTTTACATCAGAAGAGACCTGCAGGAAGCAAGTAATACTTAGTCATCGTAAGAGGGAATCAGAGTACATAGTACGAAGAACTATTATTATCTAGATTAGTCTGCTTGAAGAGCGGCTCAAGAAACCATTAAAATCACCTCAGCAGTTCTCTGAGCACCAAACTTATTTGCATTTTAAAAGAGTAATAGTTTGTCATGGGCTATTGTAATTTTCTGCTCCTAACTTGTAGCTGCTGCAGTTTTTTTCCCTGCTATCAAACTGTCTTCTTGACTTTCCCCAAAAGCGAACACTTCAACAATTAATAACTTTCCCTGCAAAGATGAAAAGCACTTATAATTTAGGATTGCTCGAGAGCAATAAGACAACATCACATGGGTCAGTAAAAAGAAACTTCAAATTCAGGTCTTTATTGCACCTTTGTGCAATATCAGTGCCATTATGGAATGTTCCTCAGCAGGACTGACCAGCATTAAACTCAGAGTGTAAAGCACTGAGTGTGTCACTGGCTGCTTGGCTGGAAGAAACTTGGTTTGGCTTGTACGTTAGTATAGATAGTAGCTCAAAAGGTTTCCTGATCCAGTATTGTAGCTTGTGCACACACCTCCTACTCCAAGGTTTATTAATGCATCCTCACTCCTCATCTTGCCAGCTTCCCTGGCAAGGTGACACAGGTAGGTGACACAGTCACCTACTGTCCGGGTCCTGCCAACCCAAAACGCCAACTCCTTTCCTCCTGCTGCTCTACGTGCTCCAGCACGCGCTGCTTGCTGTTTGTGTGAGCGGTCAGAGCGCAGCGAGGCGGCGCTTAGAAATCCACACGAGGCAGGCACAGGAAGCGAGCCTTCGCAGGGGAGCGCGTCTTGCAGTCCACCTCACAAGGCTTCTCTTGCAGCAGCCAGCAAACATATTTCTTAAAGATTTCAGATAGCTGCAGGGAACTAATAAGTACTATAAGGTGCCAATTTTTTGTCTTGTACAAAATCAGCATTGGCAGTTGCTCCTGTCCTCACAACCTGAAGCATAACAGGGCTGAGCCCTAGTTAGTGCCTGCAGAAAACACCTGCAAATCAGCCCTGGACCACACGAACCCCAGGCACAGTCTTTGGAGGGAGGTTCAACAGGAGCATGGACCCCTTGCCGTTCAATTCCCTTTAAGCCACCTTAACAATATAGAACAGCACCTAAATACAGACCACGAGTCATCATACTGTTTTCAAAAATAAATGGAGTATCAAATCCATACTTCGGGTAGTATCATAATCCATACCCAGAAAAGTAGAAGCTAAAAACGCAAGATGAATTGGGAGTACACAAGCTACAAATACTCATTTATTAATTCTACCGAAGATTACTTTTGACAGATTCTGGGCAGAGTATCCCTTTATTCATGGTAATACAGTACTCAAGTGCAACCCGTTGTGATCAGTGTGCTACGTAATTGTGGATCAAAAAAAGTCAAACTATAACAGTGGTGCCTGACAGAACAGTTTGTGACTCAAGCAGACCTTGGCCAGTGACTGAGGAAGTGCATACACAGGCAGACACTACGAGCCTGATTTCCTGAATTACTAAATGAATAGGGTTCCTGTAAGGGACCAAGTTTTCCTCATACTTTCGATTTATACACTTTAATTCCCGAAAATATCACTGAACAGATGGATCATTAAATGAAACTCTACAGTGCTTTGACTTTGTTCCAGTCAGCAAATGGGAGTATTACCTTATTCCCCAGATGGGAACATCCTGTGCAAAAGCTCACCAGTACATACAGCAGCAATTATGAAGTGAACCAGTGTTTAGCCTTTAAAGAAAAGCTATACACAACTGGAAAAAAATGAAAAGCTATATAACATGGAGCAGGGGTTTACAAATTTATTCACATAATCACATAACTGTTCTGCAACAGTCCTCAATTGAGTATGCATTGGAAAGCCACACAGACCCTCCAGTTTTGAAGCAGTTATGATGGCTGACTATCCTTCCCTCCCTACGTGCTCCTAAACCTGACCCAGAAGGGTCTTGTTGAGCCTTGGATGCACTGGCAGCACTGGTATGAACCCTAACCCAGGTGGCACAGCAGCCAGTAGCTCCATCATTGTATTGGTATCACTTGGTACACCAGTATGTTCATACCACAGTTCACTTTCAGTGAAGGAGGCCAAATAGCGAAGAAAACTTAGGCCCTACCTCTGCAACAGGTAGGCAGGGTGTCATAGACAAAGACATTCCAGTGGACAAAAACGTATGTTAAAAGATAAGCCAGTGTACTCACAGAACTGAAGAACAACCTGAAGGGAAGAGACTGAACTACCTCAAAGGGGAAAAGATGAGCAGCTCACACACTTCTGGAGAGGCTGTGCAGTGCTGGAAACCTCCCCCTTGGAGACTTTGCTATTCTACATCTTTCCTTCCATTACACCTGTATAGAGAGAAAATTCCAGTCAAGCTCTAACCTTTTCAAACCCTTTATATTTCCAGATATCCTCTTAAGAGCAAGAGAACGAAAACAAATAATTTCTCTCCCCTCCCACCAGGTGGGCCCCCATGCAGCTTGTGCATGATGACAAGTGTTTCTGTGCAGAGCACAGAAGCTCAGCAGTCCACACAAGCCCTTGCCTCACAAAACAACATACCTTTTATTCACGTTGTCCTTGTCCAGATTCCTTCTACAGTGCCAAATTTTCCAGCACTTTCCAGTAGGTTTTCCATTCCCTTCTTCAGACCTAACAGACGTTCCATTCCACAGTTCAACCCTGCAGGTGAAATAGTCAAAGCCAAGGAGGCACCATTTTTAACATTGAAAAGAATAATGAAATTAGTAATGCCTATGCAAGTGGTGCACTTAACCAGGAAACAGCAGCATGCCATGCCTTGGCTCAGTTTCCTCCTCTAGAGCTCATTTGCTATTGGGTCTGAATACTTTCTCCTTGGATCCTTCTCCATTCAGATCATGCTTCTCCTCTAGAAAAGAGAGCAAACCCAGAAATAGCTTCCTTTAATATTATCTGCTTCCACAGTCAAGAGCTACTCAAGCAAACCAGAGGTTTCCTTTGCTTAGAAATAAGCCCTCTTCCCCCCACCCCTCTTTTTCTCAGCAGATTAACTTTAAATGTGAAGATTGTGTGATTTACTTATATTTGATTTCTCCAAACACTTTCTCACAGCCAAAGGAATGGAGCTGACTTCACCCCCACCTACAGCTACTTTTCTAGAACCTGAGCTATTAAGTTGTAGGAACCTTTAAAACAAACTGCTTAGTGTTCTTTCATTCAAGTAGGGCATGTGACAAGGCTGGGAAATCTGTATTACTAAAAGTTAAAGAAAACTTCTCAACTATAAGAAGTAAATCTCAAATGAACACTTAGACGTGCTTATTTAATTTTCCCCATTAATTTTAATCAGACATACTTTAAGCTGATATGAAAACCATTTTAAGAAAACAAACAACAAATTACAGGCTTGATAGCTACAGCGGCTGTTCAAGTTTTTTCATTTTTGATGCATGCTGCATTGAAGAATATATTGTCTAGAATATCCTCTCCCTGAAGGCAGAATAAATGAGGGGAAAAAAGTAAAAAGGGGATGTTCTGTGAACACCATATGGCCCAAGTGCCATTGGGTAATAGCTAAAAACAAAACCATCCTGATTCTTTGAAGCACTTACTAAAAGGAAACTAGCCTGTCAGGGCTCAGGTGAACTGGCAACACATGGCAAACACATCCAGAACACTGACATCCTGCCTTTTTGAAAAGCAGAGAGATTTAAGCCAGTTCCAATGAATTATGGTGTGGCTTGGATAATAGTAAAATTGGAGAGATACATTAATGTCCTCATCTTTCTACCTATTAATTTTAAGTTAAAATGCAATTCCACATAAAGCCAACAGAAATCAGCTGAGCTTAAAATGACAAGAGGGAGGAATAATGATAGCAAAGCCCAACCCAATTACCTTTCTCCAAACATGACACCATCTTCCTCATGAACCACTAAAACGAAACCTTCCATCGTGGCTGGACACCCCAGCTCCCTGGCCATGTCCCCTGCTCACTCTCTGGAGCTGAGAACCCCACCTTCCTTCGACAGAGCTTCAGCAAGTTATCCCTACTACATCCTCTCCTTCTCAGTTGCTTTTATTAATATAGTCCAAAAGGGAAATAAACAGCTGAATGCTACAAATATATTGAAAATACTTGAGCCTGTCTTACTAGAATTTGGTCCATTTGGAGGAAAACTTTCCTGCATATCCTGATTGCCCTGTGCAGGCATTCAACTTCTTTACAACTTCTCACAACAGAGTTGCAGAGCTCCACATGCTCCAACTAGCGCATCTGACTGCAGAGCACAGAAAGAAAACAATTTAAAAAAAATTATAAATTCAGTGTCCTCAGTCCTTCAGACTTGCCAGTTTATATAGGAATGTGACACCCAGTAAACATGTGACATTTTGGTATGATCCTACAGTCGGGATATGAATAGTTTGTGGTGCAGACACTCAGTATGATCTCCTTGCAAAAACAGGACCAGTTGGGGGGCTTTTGTAATAACCAGTAACTTCCTGAAGGAAGGCAATCATTTTAAGGATAGTACAAGTAAACATTCACTGGAAGCAAGTTTCTGCTACGACAAACTTGTATCTTTTATATGAACTCATTTCTCCAAATCAAAGAGCATTACAGCCACTATGATGTGCTAAAAAACAGACTGATATTTTCAAGAAGTTACTACTTGGTGTATCTGGATATTCTGAATTTTTTTAGATTAGCTAAAAAAGGAGAGAGTGAAAGCATGCATTTAATCTATCACAAAAGGAAACCCATATTGATCAGGTAGTAAAAGCAAAGATTTTGTTCCAAAGGTTTATTGATTTGTTTTGTTTTAAACACACACTTTATGAAGTAAAAAGTACGTGGTTTAAAAATATATAGATATATCACAGAGGTATTAAATTAGAAATGCAAGTAAGCAAGCATTTTCTTATGCTGGGATCAACATAGGAATATGTGAAATCATATCTAGCTTATTCAGATAGTTCAGAATCGCTCATTCTGTGGCTCTTCCAAGAGGCATCCAGCTTGAATGTGAAAGCATCTCTTCAGTCCTTGCTATGGGCATTTCCCAGATGGCAGTTGAGCTATGGTTCTCCACAGATGAATAATTCCTCTGATTAAATAAGCCATCAATTTGTTGCTGGTTATATATACACCCCAAAGTTGCTTTCTTTCAGATTTAGAATTTAAATTTCTCCTTCTATTTCAATCTATGCCAAAGCGAGCATTAAAAGCCCCCATGTGCAGGTCTTTGTAGTAGCCCAAAGCGCTCGGGTTTCCTGCTAAGCGGCCGGGCGGCGCCGCGCAGCCCTGCACGCTGCTGGCACGTAGCGCAGGAGCCCTCAGCACGGCTGCAGGGCACACGGGCACAGGCTGCCTGGCTGCAGGACACACCGCGCACATCCCCTCCCTGCCCACGGGAGCCAAGTCATGAGCGGGCAGCAGGTAATGACCAGAAACAAGCAGCACTTTCTGGTTATTTCTCAACACATGCTTGAAGCCGCATGTCACCCCTCATTAGAGCAGCATCTGCGCAGCCCGAGGCTGGCAGCCTGCGTGCCATGTGCTGGGGCACAGAGACACATTCATTCATTAGTCGGCTCTTCAGGAGAGAGGGAACATGAATCTCAATTATTCAAAAATCAATTTCATTTGACCTGTCTAAAACAGAATCTCCGCCTCAGAATGACAGCACTGTTACCTAATTCCTGAGATAAGCCTCTGCGCTTGGGCAGACGGAACATCTCCCTTTTTATCAAGCGCTGTGTTTACAGATAAATTATTACATTTTTAGCTTTTGAATTTTGAAATAGCTCTTCTGCATGTCTGCCCAACAACTGATATGCCTGCAAACAAACACAAAGCCAGTGTACTTCATAAATAACACTGGGGGGAGCAAGCCCAACTACACAATAAAAAATAAGAACTGTGCCATGCCTGTAAGCTAAACCTTCTATTGAACAAATGGAAAGTCACAAACTCGCTTCCCACTGTACGGAATGAAGGAATCTCCCCTTCACAATTTGAATTACTTAATCTCTTTGCACTTCAGTACTTCTTCCTTCTACACAGCAGTGAGGATTACTGACACAGCCAGCATTACTACACTTGCTATACAAGAACAAGGCACTTTACTGACAGCTGAAACTCAAGGAGAAAACTCAGCTTCTTTATGAAACTGTCACCCAAGAGATGACTCAATGACTAGAGCCTACTCAACCAATAGGTGTTGCCAGAACTAGAAAGGGAAAAAGGTAACAAGGGTTGTTGAGCTTTTTTATGATTCAAAGAGGAGAGAAAACAAGTTTCTTCAGCAGAGAAAATCAGGACTGCAAGAGAACTTTGCAATCCATTATATTGAAAAGAATCCCCCTGCCCCCTCCGCTCAAATGTTTAGCTTCTTACTGCAGTAAATATTTCTACTGTCACTGAAATACTGCACCAAAAAATCAGCCTCATACAGTGCTATGACAAAGGCCTGATGACAGTTTTCTTCTGAGACACCTAGTTGCTAATTGCTTTAGAAATACAGCATTAGAGGGTTTTTTTTTTTTTAGGTTAATGAAAGATTGTTCATTTGAACAGCTAAAGAGCTTTGCAGATTTTTTTTTAATATATTTTTGTGGTGAGGAAATTAGGTAACTTTTTGCAATGACATTTTGATATGAAGAAATGGAGTTAAGTGTCAGGGTGAGTAATGAGTTGTGCTTTCTCTAAAGAAACATGCTGTCATCTCATTTAAAAGGTATTTGTACCTTGAAAGTAGAGCGACTTTGATCTTTACCACTGGGCTGCCAGGACAGGCGAGAGAGATTAAGATTTTTCTAACAAATTACTATGAAAAATGTTTAATGATGTTTCATTAAATCGGATTTACTCATCCTGACACTATTTTTAATGGTGATACTGAAGGTTAAAAGGTAGCTTATAATCATAATTAAATCTGTTTCCAAGCTCACACATCACTGGGGTTAGTTAAGGTTACACATGGACCATTAGCACTTCATAAACTTGATTTTCTATGCTTTACAGGCCTTTACATTTGTGTGTGTGTGTGCATATATATGTATATGTATGTGTATATGTATATACACACACACACAGAGAATATATCAGTATTCTCCTAGAGCTTCTTGTTAGCTTAGCTATATGAAAATACACCAAAACACCAAAACAAACAAAAAACACCAAATCCAGAAGCGACACAGCACAAGCTCCCTCCTTTCCTGAGCATCTTGTTCTTTCCTCCATGTTCTCACATGCTCTTTCCTTAAATCATGCCTCTTCCAGCTCACCTTTCAGTCCTCTTCTTCCTTGCTTCTCCTTTTTAATACAGGCTTTTTATTTCTGCCTCCAAGCACACCTTGGCCTATCCTCATCCAATCTACATTTTCCATCTCTTCCAAAATCCACAAACTTTCTCACCTTTCCCTAGGCCTCAGGCACACAGTTCCATGTGAAAATTCAGGATTGTTCAATATGTTTCTGATGCCTAAGAGGGCCAAGCAGATTACGCATTTGCACAGTGAACGTTGAACCAATTCAGAAACCACAGAAATCGGTGGTACAAATTGCTAAAGTCACCTGTAAAGTTGAGATATTGGCAATATTGCACTATTAGGAGCTACAAGGAGATATTCAAGCAAGCAGATTTCTTGATAAAGACAAACCTCTAAGTGTTGCTATGGTACGAGATGATTGCAGCTGCCACAAAGCACAGACTAGAGCATAAACTATGGTAGGCTGCACAATGAAAGGACAAGTAACTTCTTTTCTAGCTGTATTGCCTCCTGAAGGGATTGCAAATCAGTATTGCCCCTCAGTACAACTGCTCCAGATTACTCATGCAGTTATTGCCAGAGGAACAAGGCTGTGTGAGACACAGCTACACAGAAGATGTCACAACGTATGATACTCACTTCAGCAATGGCAGATTGAAACAGCACTAGAAGGAGATATGTGACATTCTGACACAGTTTAACTATACAGTTCTTACACAAGAAAGTGACAAGGAAGGATGATTACGAGAATAGGTAGAAATTGCCATTAAGCCATTAGCCAGGAGGGGGGGAAAAAAAAAAAAAAAAAAAAAGATTGACATTTGAAAGTCAATTTGTTATAAAAGTTAGATATTTGAAGTGAGGTTGTAAAGTCCAGAGCCAATCTCAGACTTGCATTTGGTGAAGTCATGAATCCTTAAAATATGTGTTTTGGCCTGGTTGTAAAAATAGCTACAGAGGAAAGAGAACAACATGAAATACGCTGTGATAAATGAGATTTGCTTGGTATTTACTAGCGAGAGAGTCTGAAGTGAAAATACTGTTAGGACTCTAAGCAAGTGTTCTCACTCAGAAATGCTGTTTCTGTCACCAGAGGGCATATTTTAAGTCAAAAAAAAAATTTAGTATCTTGCTATGCACATCTGCATTTTCACTGGACATACACTGGATAGTGTGATCTGAGCACAGTCCTGAGACTTAAGAGCTCATGAATAGCCTCAGTTCTACACTGACTTCCTCTGCAGTGAAACACCCCTTCTGCACGGATTCTCTCACCCACAGAAGCAGAGAGAACAGCATTAACTCACTGAGAAAAATGCATTCCAGTAAGCCTTTAATTAGTGTATGCAAAGTGCTCCAAACAACCCCTCAGAGGAAGAACCACTATCAACAGCAGCATCTTTCAGTTGACTTCCCTATTTAATACAGCAGAGTTTACAAAAATCACTGTTGCAGTCAACTGCAGAGGCAGGGCTGAAAGTAAGTAATAAACTTTCCCCAATCTATCTTTCTCTCAGTTTAATTAATTACCATCTGGTCTGATCTCAATCAAGAGCCAGCAGAGACCTACATGCATTAATTTCAGTTAACATAATTATGTGATATGACTCTGAAGTTAAAACAGGTACACAGAAAAATAAGATTTTAACTTGTAGGGAAGCTGTATTCTGCATATGAATACTGGGCAGCCTGGTCTTTTTTGAAGGAGCCGCCACGTACGAAGGCTGCCAGTGCCCCATTGCAGCCCAGGTGAAAGCTGCAAGCACAGGCATGACTTGGACAGGGGTAAAGGCTTCCCACTTGTTTGCAGAGCCTAGTCACATGAGGGTAGCCTAGAACCTGAACACCACAAGGACACTGGCATTCCCTCAATGCAGATGTAAAAGATGCAACTCTGAATAAAACCTAAAAATCGAGTGTGCTGTAATATTGCTATAATAACTAGTATCCTCCATCAAGAGCTCCAGGAAAGTGCATGGGCTGATCCACTGGATCCCCAAAAAGGACAGAGAAAAGCTTCAGAGCTAGCTACACATGAAATAAAACCTGTGCTTCATATGCATTTTTCTTAATATTTGAGGTCTAATGTTCCTGTAGCTGTGTTTA
Source organism: Tinamus guttatus (assembly GCF_000705375.1). The sequence goes on along the minus strand of NW_010584043.1, from coordinate 51,021 downwards.
TTCTAACTCCTGTGATCAAGTTTACTTTCAACTTAGTTTATACTGAAAGTTGATTTCAAGCTGACTTGTAGAAAACATCCCCCGCCTCTGCCTCAGTCCTAGGAAACCAAGATGTCTTTGGTAACTAGAAACACAGCTATCACATTATAAGTGTGCTTAAAGAACTGCTAATGAAGTAAAGGTAGTGGGGAAAGGTTAGGAGCTTCTGTTCCTAGCATTAAACAAGCATTAATCAAAAGGCAGTCTGCAGCACTCCTGGCACCCATGGATCTCAGACCATGTGTTACAAGAAAAGCTACCACTTTCTAGGCATTCCTATGAATGCATTGCTGCAACTACAGGTCAGATCATTCAGTTTTAATGTACCAAATATGAGAGCAACACAAAGTTCAGGTTTGTGAGATTCTCCTTCCCTCTGCCACATGCCCCTTTGCTTCTGTGCTGGGGCAGGGAGCCCTTACACATCCTGTACTGTGTCACTCTAACTTTTCTTTGGCTCTGCTCAGACAACAGGCACTTGCACAAAATCCTCTTTTATCACAGATAAAACTACTTTTACCTGTACATTAAAAAAAAAAAAAAAAAGTATTTCCAGAAGAGTACAGGATATGAATAAGATAGGATGTAGAGAGAACCTTTTCCATGCAGAAGTGTGCCAGCTTTGGAGAGCTTTCTGACCACTCTGGTCTGAAGCTATGCTTTCGCCTCTAATTAACATACTTTAATAATTATTTTAGAACAATTTAAAAGCCTTTATAGGCAGGAATATAAGAAGTGCCACAATACCACAGATCTAGATATTTATTTGTACCTCCTAAGTTCCTAATACAAGTGTATATGCCCCTCTGAGGCACACACTTACCATCCATAGAACAGAAACTGGTGGAAACTGCCCTGGTCCTCCAAGGTGGTCCAAATAAATCATGGCAATAAGAAGGTCATTATCAACTTCCTGATCTTTAGCCTTGGAGAGGAACATAACTCTCTTCTCAGCATGCCTCCTGGGCAGAGCATTGACAGCTTGGCTTTGCACACTACCTCCTTCCTTCCCTGCTCTCAAATAGGCCCCTTAAGCCCACACCCTGCGCAGGGAGCAAGCCTCAAGCGGCACTACCACTGCCAGGAGCTCCCAGTGTCCTGCCGTACCTTATGCCTACCACTTACATGATATTTACTATATCTAAACAGCGGCTCCCAAGAATTCTTAATTTCTCAAAAAAACCCCTCTCAAACGTTCGAATCACAGCATACACTCAGCAGAGCAGTACGAGCAGTACACAGGAGGTTCAGCACTGCCAGACACTCATGTCAGATGGCAAAGAAAGGTCTGGGTTTCAGAAGGCCACATTCTGATTTATAGAATAACAGGTTCAGATCATTCAAACCTTTGCCAGACCATTTCCTCATGTATCAATGAAACTCATAATTCATCACTTATCATTGAAAAATTAGATTAGGTATGATGTAGGTTTTGAATTAATATAATTTAAGTGATGTAAGATCAATTATTACTTCTCAAATATAAAAGTCAGAAAAGATCCTGCCCTTTTCTGAAATTAAAGAAATCAACTATTTATCATTCTGTAGTCTTCTGTTACACTTATTGCTTCTTCAGGTACTATTCTGCAGCAATGGTAACAGTAACAGGTGTAACAGGGAGAAAGTTCACTGCCATGGATCCTGTACACTGCTTGGAGAAGCTCCTTTTCTTAGTGAATCTAAGTGGCACTATAAATAGACAGCATATCCTCCAAATATTTTACTAGAGCTGTTTTGGGACAGTCAAAAAGGCAGAAAGCCAAACACTTCTGTTCTTTTTGCCATTTTCTTGTTGATTAGCAAGCTTTTTATGAGATCACACAGTGACTGTCATAGAAGGGAAATAATGGCTTTTGTTTTTTTCAGTCATATTTTTTAAATGGTAGTAATACCCTACAATGCCTACCAAAATCTTTATGCAGACAAGTGGATATAATACATAGGATTTACGTCAAATCTACACATACTTCATACTATTTTCCCCAGCAGTCCTGCAACATCTCGTTTCATGGATTTCTGTCACTTCTGGTCACCTTCTGCTCCAGCTGTGCAGAAGCTGGGAGCATCTTATGACTCTCAGTTGACACAAGGGGAAAACTTTTGCTAAAAAAAGCAAGTGGTTGTTTCTGAGCACTAAGTATGACTTCTTATTTTGGTGAATGGCATTGCAGGGAGGAGGGATCTCAGTGACTATTCAGGTGCGTGGCTGACGTGGCTAACAAGTACTTCGTGTGCTGCAGATATACTGAAGTGATTCTGAAAGGAATTAATGATTGCAAGCAGTATCAAGCAAGGCATCACATACTGCCAAGCACACACAAACTGTGGGATCTGATCAACACACCAAAAATACCAGGAATAATACTGATATATATTTTTAAAAGAAAAATACTAGATTTTGACCAGAATTTTATCACTCAGGACAGAGATTAATTAACATCATTACTAGTATTCAATGTGCATAGTGTGTGACACAGAATAATGCTGGCCAAGGTAAACCCATTTAAAAATAGGTTTAAGAAAAAGACATCACGAATAGACATAACTGGCACCAACAGTAGTAGGAAATAAGACAATATTAAGGATTACTTTTGACAAAACCTGTGCTAATTTTGCACATAATTCTAACAATATAATTTATTAATTCTGTAGCTTTTAATGGTGCTGATTATTATCTTTGTTTGTTAAAATATATGAACCTATGCAAAAAAGAGCTGGGAGATGTAGCTCCTATTCAAGCCAAAGTGAAGGCTCCAGCCAACATTAAATGAAGCAAGAAAGAAAAGTGAATCAATCATATTACACAATAGTTACACCAAAACATGGAAGAAACTTCAGACCCCAGAGATGAGCCCTGCTCCATGCTTGTCCCATTTACCTAGACAACTACGTTCCCATTAAGGTCCTCCACTCCGAGTTCCTCACATACACTCACTGTGTTACCAGGAGCAGAACCCCGTGCAGTGGCCCGGTCGCACAGGTAACCCTTTGTACTGCGTGCTGCGCTTGGGACCTGTAGCTACTGTTGTAATGCGTATATATAAAAACAAAAATAGGTCGATATATTGTCAGCCATAAGGGAGTGCCAAGAAATAAAAGGAGAATAAACAGCTCCTAAAAAGACAATTAATTTGTAACTGGAACTCCAGTCAGCAAAGAGGTCAGCTTTTCAATAGTGCTGTGAGTCAGTGGTCCATTTTCCTTCACAGTTACATAAACCATAGCTATGTTATGTTGTGCAATCAAATGAAATCTTTTTATCATTTTAACTTCTCCTCCTGAGTTGTTAAAAGTAATCAACTCTAATGGATGTCAGAATAAGTAACTTATTTTTTCCTAATCAAAACATTATAAAAACTGATAATGGTTATGATCTCTAATTGACAATATTTCACATTAAATACTTGCTATTACATGACATACTGTTGTATCCTAATTGATATTCCCATTTATATTCTGCAGTTTTATGCAAAAAAAAAAGCTAATATTCCCTAATGGTTTACTGGTCAAGGCCCAGATTGCTCTTTCTTGCACATGGGGGAGCTGTCAAGGAAAATTTATTGCAGTTATGAAAGACTCCTCCTTAAGCTCTCACCTGCTGGTAACTAGACTCTAATCTTGTATCAAAACTAGAATACATACTCTAAGAGTAGTTTCAGTCTATATATTAAGGAAAGAAAATACAGAGCATTTTGCAAGTCGAGAAATGATGCCAACCCAGTTTGAAATTATTTTGATTAAATGTCAAGGGCACCCCCACTAATAAAAAGTAGTGGAATCTGTGAATACTATTTCATCAGCTGTTTGTTCAGCTGCATTTTCAAAGCTGTTTTACCACATGATGATGAATGAAATAGTAGATTGGCGAATTTATTTTCATACCCTTAGAATTTTTCCAAACTTATATCCTGGACAACGTCTTAATCAACCTGCTCCAACTTTTAAGTTTGCCTGGTTTGCACAGGGCGTTATGCCCTTCAGTGATTTCTCCAGAGCCACAGTGTTCTATCACTCTGTAAATGAATCATTCATGTCTAAAAACTAAAGCATGCTAGGTTTAAAAATTATATAATAAAGTACCTGGTGAATAAATAACTTGATTTATTAATCAAAAATACTGTTTTTTTCCAGAAAATAAACTTTCTCACATTCTAGACCTTCCTCTGTTGCCTGCAATGTGTAATCCTGCCAATAGACCTTGCTACTATTCACCTCTCCACTCATATTCACCTCTCCACTCAATCCTATACACATGGCTGAACTCTTGCAAGACCAGGTCAATACCTGGAAACCTGAGTAACAAGGCAGAAGATTCTCTTCTTTGAAAGGAAAACAAATTGCTGAGTGTATTTCAGCTTGGTGTATTAAGCAAACAAGAGTCCCCACTTCACCATCGCTATTAACAAAACCAATTGGCTAAACATTTTAGATATCAAACTGGAGCAACATGAGCATCTTGGGAATGACTTTTTAGAAAAAAAAAAAAAAAAAGAGCGGCACCCGAGGGTTGTTATCTTCTCACGCTTGACAATACCAGGCGAGGGAACATTTAGCTCAGATGTAGAAATCAACCTCGTAGACATCTGAAATAAAGAATGCTTGTCTTTGCCAGCTACAGTTTTGAAATGAGCAAAGAAAAAATCAGTTTGCATCCTATTCCAGAACAGAGGATTTTTTTTTTTTCACCCATTCATATCTAAGATTGTTCTTGCATGAATAAATTACTTCCCTCTCCTGCAGTGACCCACTGCCTGACCTGCATTAAACGAGCATTCCCAAGAGATTCCTACTAAAAGTCAGCCCTGGGATTGTTTTAGTTTTGATTGAGAACTGACTGTCATTACTGTTACGTGATGAAGCATGCCTTATCCCTGCTAGTTCAGAGCGGGGAAAAAAAATAAAAAATAAATAAAACAAGTTTAGCACAAGAGGCACTGGCAGAATCCAAAATACCAGAATACCAGGACACTCTGCAAAAGAGCTATGAACTTGCTGAATGCTGCTAAAGGCTCCAATTGCATTAGTTTTTTTTCAGTTCATACCAAGTGCTATCAGTTAATCAGTACCAGGCCATTGCTCCCATTTCCACCCAGACATTAAGGAATAACATGAAGCAAAATATCATTAGGATGAACCAGCCAATACAAAAAATCACCATCTTTCTCCCTCTAGGTTAATCCCCCATAATCCTCTCTCCAAATCATTTGCTAGCTGATGTGTGGGTGAATGCCTCTGTGGAGCCAAGGGGAACATAAACACAAAAAACCTTAACACAGTCTTCTGTATAATTTTGTCTCATACAGTTTGCTAGTAGCTGGAAAAGGCAAAGACTAAACAGCGTCTCACGTGACTGGATAAAATATTTGTATGCACTAATGCAATTTTTGCATTCATGCTTTTTTTTCCTCTTAAAATTAAGAAGCTGAACCCTCTCCATGTTTTATCTCCAACATTCGCATTAACTGGCATGTTGTGCAAGATTGGGCCGCACTTGTAGCAAATCCACTTTGTAACCTTTCATTAAGAAAAGAGATGCTTCTGATGCACAGTTTAGTAAGTTTAGTAGGAGCAGAACCTACATACAACAGGGACAACAGTCCCGAGCAAGTCTGGCAAAATCTACACAACAGCTTAGCTTTACCCCGGGATTATCTCAACTAACTCAGTGCTCTCTAGCATGAGCAGATTAAGCATAGCTGTATTTTCAAATACACACAGATGCATTTTCTATATATTTTTGACAAGATTGTTATCAGGCACCACCAAAAAACAAATTATAAACTTGTTATGAAATCCATCTTTGGTCATAAAATTCATGTCTACAAGCTTATTTCTGACTGGATCTAGATATATGTTATTTCTATTTGCACTACACAAATGTTTCAACAGCAGCAATATTCCATTAAATTTTCATTGTGTTATGAGACAGAAATGCCCTTCACCTTTTGAGTGAAATCCTGTTATTGGATATAGGACATGGGACAGTATTCTAGGTTGCTGACATAAAAATTACTTCTTAATAACACAGTTACACTCATTTCTTGCTTTACCAGAATAAAGATTGAGAATGTAACTGAAAAGAAAGTAAATTCTTAAGTATTCTTAGAGATGCTACAGCTAGAAAAAATAGTTTAGACTTAAATAATAAAGTAGTTGTCATTAATTGCACTGTTAGAAAGATTCCACTTTCTGCTTCTGATGATAATTGAACACAATCAGTGAAATGAATCTTGTAATTATATCTAAAATTAGCTAAGCCCCTATAGGGAGTCTTGTAAATGTGTCATCATGTCAATGACAGTATTTACAGCATTCAAAATTTCCCTCAAAATATCCTGAGATTTCTGTAATATTTCTGTATTAGCAAAGAATGGAATCAATAAAAACATCTGCATAATTTCACTTCCGACTTTTTTGATCTATATGAAAAATATCCTTTAAAATTTTATTTCCTAAAAATCAAGTAGACAGGATATTTGCTAGTGCACATAATTCTTCAAGAGATTCAATTTTAAACTGAGATACACCTGTTGGAGACTACTATACTATATTACAGTTCCATCTATTTGAAGTTATTACTTATACCACTTAGCACAATTTTGAATAAATCATGATAATCTTCGCCTCTGAACTTTGCCTTCCGGCAGACTGAAGGTATGGATGCTGGAGACTGCCAGCATAGTAGGGAAAAACATTTAAAAAGATCTTTCCTACTTTAAGCAACAAATCCGTAAATATTCATACATAAATAAATATGAACAGGTAAATAGAATGGTTCTGTAACAGTAGTCTCAACCTTCAGAAATCGATAAAACGTATGTGTAAAAAGGAAAGCTGTTAAGTGATTTTATTATTAATTTATCTTACAATATTTTTCCTTAGTGACTAATGCCTAGATTATCTCTAATATTGAAATGCATGCAGCGTTTTAGTAACTGTTCACATCTGTAGGACCAAGATAGCAAGGCATATTCTCCCAGCATTAAATATAAATCTAACTTCAGAGTAACAATTTTCCCTAGGCTCTCACTCATTTTCTAATAAAGAAGAATAGTAATAAATTATTGAAATCCTCATCAGAAATTATTTTACCAACTAAAAGAAGAGAACAAAACAAGAAAGAAATTAATTTTGGTTCTGACATTGATTTCCTGAGAAAATTTTAAAATTTATCTATTTTGTGAAAAAAAAAAAGTGGTAATAGTCACATTTGCTTAGTAAGTGGTATCCTGAAGTGCTCTACATAGCTAAAGCACAAATGGCGTCTGGCATTAATAGAAACAGAATACAGGAGATTGTGGTTTCTCTTCCCTTTCTCAGTGCATTGTCTAGGTTTGCAGGCTGATTTCTTGAGGCATGATTGCACATAGCTGTCAGAAATTAACTGAGTATTCTGCACATTTACAGGCAGTAGCAGAGAGAGGAGAGGGGAAAGATAACCTATTTACAGATCATACCCATGATCAAAATGTAGGTAATATATGTCCACCTACATTATTTAACTCTAACTCTCCAATTCTTTTGAGATATTTATCTTTACTTCATATAAACATATAGAAGGTAGTTTGAAATACAGTATTTTTTCTACCTTTGTTCACATCAAGAGAGGAGGATGAGGAAAAAAAACATTTCAAAGCTAGGAAGTGCTGTCTATACTGTAATAAAATCAACAGTAGAAAAAATGTAGTACCTAGAGTACCGAGTATATTAACGTGTAGGTGGAAAAACAATTTTTAATGGTAGAAAGAAAAGTAGAAATCAATACAGTTACAAAACAAAACCAGATATGTCTTTAAAAATTAGCAGCAAAGTTGTTTAGATGCCTCTGTGTGGTTTATTACTTGGCCACTTAGGACTCTAGATGTCTAATAAATATACTGAAGAGTCCAAAAAAAAATTAATTTGTATGACATAGTTGTTGAGAGAGAAGCTGCCTACCCTCTGAGGTTTCAGACAGAAATTTCAGTGGCTTCTTTCCAGAATCATGACAAAAATGAATAAAATCTAATCGAAGAACAAAAGCAGCAGCTGAGCTTTCTGCTGTGATGCTTCCAAGACATCGTAATGATTCATCATTGAACATAACCTTTCAAAATGTCAGTCACAGTAGAGATGACCTCATGCAACATAACATGTTCTATTTTAACTCCCTCTTATCTAAAGTTCCCATCTTCTTGGTATATCCTCTCTTAAATCTTTCTAAGGAGCTCACAGACCTATCTAAGAGGATGCACTCATAGATAGGCCAGAAGCTAAGGACCACGAACAGATGTGTAAAAATCACTGAAACCATAGCAGGTGTTCCCACTGTATTTGTTATTTCTTAGAGCTCGAAATTCACCTTGTTAAAACTCCATTGCCATGGAAAAACTTACCTTGCACAGTGGCTTCACCAAACATTCAGCTAGTCTGACAGCAGCCAACAGCAAATGTTGAGAAAGATTCTGAATACAAAGCAGACATTTATTCTTCCCTGATCAGTCAGCTAGTCACAACTAATCAGTGACTCTGGAAATTCTGGTGTTTGAGGAAATATCTGTGTGATTACTAAATCTTGATTTTTTTTTTAATCTATGTATCTGTCTCACTGCTTTTCTGAATCCATGTAAACATTGGCCTTTGTAACATACTGCGGGAATCAGCCAATACTCACCTGTATGTAACGCAAAGAAAAATCTTTACTTTTTTAAATCTAAAATTTTATAATTTCATTTTATACTCCTCAATTCTGTGACCAAAAAAAAATTCTTAAATTACCAAATCATAAGTCTTTTCTATCAATTCCTATCACTCTTACCTTCTGTTTTCCTTTTTTCAGCTGAAGAAGTGCTAGTCTATGCTAGTTATTCCTTGCATTCTTAGTTATTTTGTTGCTCCCAGTAGTAGACTAGTGTTTTGTATCTGGGACACAGGGAATGAGAAGGTCCTGCCTGTACTCCAGCCTAAGAGCCTCAGAGCAAGCTCAGAAGAAACTGTAACAATGGCACTAGTAGCACTTCAATTTTTGTAGGTAGATTAAGGCCTCTAAACATTAATGTTTTGCTCAAATTATTGTTTTCTGATGAAACAAATATTAGGCCTGCCAGTAACATCCTGGATGGCTTAACGATATCCTTACCTGGCAATGCAGTGTAAATTGAAACTATTCAGCATAGACAGACTTGCATTTATGAGTATCAGATGACCATTCTAGTGGCAATGCTGCTCGTTAACATTTTGTGATTGCTCATTTTATGCAGTTAATCATCCTCTAAACCAGGGCAACTCACTATTACTGAAAATTGCTTGGGATGGTATTTGTTTCTAAATATGAAAAAGCTTACTAGCCAGTCTGCATTTTACCTCTTCTATGTATGGCTCTTTCCTCTGCTCCATTCTTTCACAAATCCTCTTCCCTACTACATTCAGCTGGATCTCTCTGTGCCCTGATCAGAGTGGCTTGTCCTTGCAAAATCAATCAGTTGGGGTTTTGCTCCTTTCTCCCCATGGAACTTTAATAGACAGTTGAGAGCTTTCTATGTCTTCAGACACCATCAGAGAAACAGTTCTCCTCTTTTCTATTCTCTGCCACAACCTTTGTTTCTATTTCAATTACCTGAGTGGGCAGGTTTTTTTTAGAAGGCTTGAAAGCAGCAGAATGTCACAACTTCTCCTCTAGTAAACTGCAGGAAGGAGACTGTGAGAATGCAGAATGCTACATGTATTTTTATCTTGGTGTGAAACTTTAACTACAGGGAATTCATTTTTTTCCTTCTCCACCACTTAGAACATGATATATATGCTAATCATATGCCAGCTGTAGTTAGTAAAGAATACTTTACCTTGAACTCACTATTAGATTGTTTTTTAAGTATGGAATTTTGTATGTTTTGTAGTACTAGTCCAGAGGCAGATTTTGGGCAAACCACTTCTCAGCATAACAGAAATTGTTTTGTTGTAATTTAACATTTCCTATGACCTGCTTCATACTACTATTGGTCTCATCTAGGCCTGCCTTAACTTTTGGAAAAATTACTTAAGTGATTGTAATATTGGTTGTGTGAACAATAAGTAATCCAGGCTTTGCTACCACTTTAATTTTAAGCTATATTCTGAAGAAACTTCTGTGTCACTTCAGTTTCACCGCTCTCAGCTCTCAGGTCTGCAGATGACCAAATGCGGGGTTAAAAGCATTGTTATTTACTGTTCTGCACAGATATAAATGTTCAAGGAGAACAGTTCTATCCCATTTGAAACCAAAATGAAAGCAAAAAGATCAGTACCTGAAAATAGTACATGCAAGATCCAAAAAGGAGACGAAGGAGTTTTTAACTCTGTCACTGTGATACCTCTAAATTTTAAATGCATCCTTTTCTAATCCCAATGTATTTGACATTTCTAAGCTTTGTTATCTGCCTGATAATAAAATGCTCACAGCTGTCACATCGGTCATACAAAGGAGGGTTTCCTGATTGAGATGCTTTTGCACGGCAAGTCAGCCTTGTCCAGATTCCCTGACACCACATTGTTTTCTGCCGTATTCTTGTCATTCCACATCTCCTTCATTATTGTTCAGTTCATATGAGTCTCTTCCCACTTGAGACACAGATGCGAGTTTTGTGCAGCACAACTCAAATCTTCCCCAGCAATCTCCATCTACCCCCCCAACCAAATTCCATCTTATTTCCTCAGATTGTAATTTATTTGTAATTTATTAACAGGACCATTTTATCACCTGTATTTCAACTAGCACAGATACATCTCTCATTTCAGTACTACCCTCAAATTTCATTTTTTTTTTTATCAGCACTCTCCATGAGTTCCTAAACAAGGAGACATTTAATAAAACTGTTCCTAATATCAATTTCCAGGATGCCCCCAGAGAGAATGCTATTTTTCATTACGTATTACTTTCACTGTTCTAGCTAGCCTAAGGTATATTAAAGTAACCTTATTGAAGCTAATCTGTAGTCATTTTCAGCTAAAACTTTATACAAAATTCTATCAAATTCCAAGCAATTAACAATTTCTGTGTGTCACTACCTTCTCTCTTCTCTTTATATTTTTACCAAAGCAATCAATTGTTGATTGGCAAGATATACTCCCATTTAAAAAGGAAAAAAAAAAAAAAAGCATAATAATCCTTATTTTCTACTTTGCGATGGCACCTATTAGACACACCCATTAACTTCTCACTTATTCTAATATCATGAAAATCAGTACCACTGAAAAGTCTTCCAGGAAGTAATACATCAGTTCCATCATGCCTGTCCAGATTTTGAAAGGTCTTGTATAACCAGAAGTGTTAGATCAATTTTAAGCCAGTTTTAAAGCTGATTTAGATTAGCCAATATGCATTGATAGAGAACAGCCTTAAGTTCCAACTGCAAACGAAAAAGTCATGTAACATTTACCTCCTAACAAGTAAACCAGTGAAGAACAGACTTATACAACAGTAATTCTCTCACATGTCTTTGCACCCATTTTGCTATAATAGTTTTTAAAAAAATCAGTTATGGTTGCAAAGTTATCTGCTTTTCTTCCCATTTGCTTGTCTCTGCAGCACACCTTTTAAAGCCCAGGCCTCCCCTGCCTTCCCTTCCCATCTGAGGGTCCACCTGGTTCTTTTCCCTGTGTATCCAAGTGGAGTCCAGACCGTTGAATGTTCTCCTACCCGAGCTTTGGTCAACTATGTTTCTCTCCTGTCAGTTTTACCACACGGTTTAATGCAGAGGAACCCAGCAACTACTGAGAACCCAACACTTGCCATGGTGGCTTTGCCACACAGAGGGATCATCTACAAGGGATTTTATGAACAATGCATTAATATTAGATTCTCCCACCATTAATGTACTGTTATAATTTCCTGGATGGCCATTTGGACCCTATGAATAAAAGATTTTAAATGGAGCACATGAACATTGAACTTCATTGTTTAATCCTGCTGTTTTCAACAGAGGTTGTACTGAATCTCTCTCCATCTGAAATATCTGTGATTCCAAGAGTGCCATCTGGCAGTGGAACACATAGGAACACATAGTATAATGGAACACATTATACTATGATTTCAGATCAAGATTCACCTTTAATTCAAACCTGCTCAGTGCTGAACATAACATAAGTCTAACTATCCAGCACCACCTTCCTATTTCTCTTAAAAAAAGCCACGTAGAATAAAGACCTTTCTGCTACAGCAATTTATGAAAAATAAAGTTATCAAGAGTTGCCAGCTCATTGATGCAGCCCTGTTTGTTCTGTTGCCACGTCCATGTCCTCCAGGTCCTTGAGCGCAGCAAGGCTGAGGAGCCAAGGGGGGTGCGTGACAGCCATAGATCACTTCCTGCATTGGAAATTTTCCTGCTGCAAGAGCCAGGGAGAAAATTAATAAATAGATTGTGCAACAACCAAATGGTTTTGTGGAAGAAAAATAAATTATTGCAATCTCTGGAGGACTTAATCACCAAATAATTAATTCAATATATTAGTTAAACTAATGAGCTGGAAATGCGTCATGCTCCCCTCCCAACACATACTTTTGATATGTGCACCATTTCATCTCAACTGGGATATTCCACTAAATACTTCTGTTAATCGGGGAAAAGTCCTAAAGAGAAGTCTGCAGCATCACATCACTACTTCTGCTCTAACAAGACTTCAGTTTCCTACACCCAGCACATTAGAAAACAAATCCCTCCTCTAGAAACACCCCAAAGTTTAAACTACACCTAAACATTAGGCCCAGTCCTACAAGCAGTCAACTACATGTTCATCTGCTGGCTTCAGTAAGCAGTAAAACAAATGGAAAAGCTTATGTTTGTGTAATGTGTATTCATGGGGTCACGCCTGCACTGGTGAAATTTGCTTACTTTCATCATATATGGTGATTAATATGTTTATTAATTACATCTAGAACTAGAGAAAAGCTTTCCTTTATCAGCAAAAGAAAGCAAATATTGCATTTTTCTAAGATTTTTTTTCCTAATACATCATACTGACCAGCTGCTTATTTAACTTTGCTAGACTTTAGTTCTTTGCACTCATAACTGTCACGCATCCCAATTCTGGATCTTTGAAGAGCTGCTGGGCAGAAAAAAAAGTCTCAGATGAAGCCACCTTGAGAACGGACACCATTTTGCCTAAGCTATTTATTGAAAATCAATAGGACCTCATGCTGTGGACCAACACCTTGAGGTTCGGTAGCGTCTGTTGCTTCTTACAGCTCTTTAGGGTCACAGGTCCCTCATGTGCCTAACAGAATTAAAGAGCAAATTTATCCAAAGATTGCATCAGAATTGTGTGGCTGTTACTCCTGGCTGCAACAGCTTATCAAGGCTGATAATATAAGACATGAGAAGAAAGCTGTTATTTCTCATGCTACAAGGGAAGAAGCAACCAAATTCAAACATAGAGGAGATGAGCCAGGCAGATTAGGGAGGCAATTGGACAAGGGAAACAAGGCTACAAGTCAGAGAACAATCTCAGCTTAAATTGGCTGAACAGGACTAGAAGCAACTAGAATGTCTGAATGCTTGTGTGTAGGCTTGGAGAATGGGAATAAAAGAAAGAACACATCTGACCAAGCAGAGAACACAACCATGGACACATTTAGGGACATGAAGACTGCTGTCGTGGATCTCGTAATGGCACTATGGCATACATAATTGCAATAGCTCCACATAACTGAGAACTTGAGTAGAGGATGCAAACAGATTTTTTGAAAGATTACATCTAGGTAACATCAACATAAGTGGTCAATAATTCCCACTGCAAGTGGGAATAAATATTTCTAGTAGGTTACCAAAGAGTGTAGTTAATCCCTCAGAGTCACTGTACTGAAACTGAAGGTTGGTCCAAGTGAGGTGGTCACATCGCCTCAGGTTACTGGCATATACTGGAGGACAGATCAGGTAATTACAGTTCTTCCATCTGACCTTACAAATATATGCTCCTGCTTATCAAAAAAACAAAACAAAAAAAACCAAAACAAACAGAAAAAAGCCTGAGACCAGTGCCCCTAAGCATCTAGGCTTTTTTTTTTTTTTCCTCATAGCATTACAGTGAACATCAAAAGGCTGGAACCTATTAGAATACTTAAAAATATTGTAAACAGCTTATTACAATATATCAGTTAAGATAATATTTAGATTTGCTAATGGTTGTATTTATAAAAATACCACCACTTAGTTTACATTTTAACACCAATATTGAGTATTAGGAAAACATCTAATAAACAGTGATCACAGTAGGAATTTTCAAATGTTATAATTACTCAGTAGAGACCATTAATACTATTTCCTCTCAGCTAAAACATCAAAGCATCTTTTAGTTAATTTTATCTGCTGCAGACTAAAAACTGTCAGCATCTCCATGCATTTATCCTTCTTTGTTCTGATTTTAAATTGCTGTTCATTTCCACAAATTAAGGCCATATAAATGTTACTCTAGTGTTTCAGTAAAATGTCAGAACAGCAACGCATGTAATGCTTTACAGTGCAAAGGATTAAAAAAAAAAATCAATAAAAGAAATTAAAAGCATGCCAAAGTAACTACTTATATCCAGTCAGAATTTCTTTTGCTATACCTTGTGGATGTTGTTCTCGTCTTATTAGCGTGCACCTTCCAGAAGACACTAACTCCATCTTCTTTGTGTATATATATGTGTGTGTATATATATATGTATATATATATATGTGTGTGTGTATCTTCTCTACAATGACCCATTAGGTAACCAAAGATTGAAATTATATCCTTTCCTTGGCTTCTTTTCTACAAGCGGAACAAACTCATCTCTCAGCCTGACCTTGAATGTCATGTGCTGCGGTCCCCTGAGCATTTAGTGACCCTCCACTGGACTCTAGTTAGTCTGACACCATCTTTATTTTATTCTGAGCGCTAAAACCAGCCAGAGTACAGGTCATGAGTCCATGTCTAGAATCATAAGTGTTGGAGAGAAGGGAATAATCAATTCTCTCAGCCTGCTGGTCACATGTCTGCAATCACCCACTGCAAAAAGGTCTCAGGAAAAAAAAGTACGGTATTTAATTAGGTTTCTGTATTTCTCCAGTGATTCTTCTTTCTGAGGGAAAGCAATTGATAAACTCTTACTCAGTGGAGGGCAAACACTCCACAAAAAAGCCTCCACAATAAGGTTTGTATATATCTCATAAAACTTCAGGCTCTATCAGATTAAATGTAATATGCTATCAATCCTTATTTGTTTTCAGCAAGGAAGACATAATATTTTAAAGCGAATTTGGATAAACACCTTTCATTTAAACTTTGTAAAACCTATTTAAATTGCCTTTGCTTGCATTTCCAGGATATTGTTTTAGAGTGATGGTGGAAATGCACCCGCATGGTGAACAACATGCAGAAGTGTGTATGTGTATTACGGATCTGTATAGTTCTTTTTAAAAAATCCATTGCTGAATGAATGCTGTTTCAAAACAAAAGGCATTCTTTTGTATCTAATCTAGCTTATGTCTGCTGAAAGAAAAAAATGACATCTTTACTCTAAAAATATATATTTTTTGATTTAAAAAAATCCACTGGCGTTTTGCTAGAATCTCTTTATTTTGACTGAAAACAACTCTTTCCTTTTTCACACCTATCTCAACAACAGTATAGTTTCCCCTAAAAAAATATTTCCTGAAGTGACCCTGGAAAGGAGCTGCTGGGGCTCTCGGCTGGCCCGCCACCGCAGCCCCTGCACGCCACTGTTCTGCAGCGAGCAGCTTGTAGCAGGAAGGTCACCATCACCCCGGGTAGTCTGGAAGCCGCTGCACTCGGCATCTCATTATGTCAGTTCCCAGTAACACACATGCTCACCAAGGCCTTACCCTGCGGGTCCAACCACCAGCAGCCGTTTTGGCACCCAGGTGATTGCCTTTGTCTCTCGATGCACAGTGCTCTTCAGCAAAACACTTAGCTCAAGCTCGAGCTGTTCTGTCACTCAGGGAAAGGCCTGCTTGCATCGCACCCAGCTGCAGGGACCGCAGCGCTCTCCATCCCCAGGAGACGCTATGGGAATGGAAGCTGTGCTGCACTAGCATTAGCCTGCCCTTCACAGTTCCCCTCACGTCCCAAGTTCACCTTGTTTCCATCCCATCATGTCATCACTCTGCCTTACACAACACATTATGTATAAACCTCTTTCCTGGTGAGGCCTGTATTGATAAATAAACCACAAATGACTGATTTGAAAAAGGAGATGAATGTTTATGTCAGTCACAGATATCTTTCCTTCCCACACTATTTACTCAACTAAAAAATCAAATCAAATCAAAACATCTTATTTAGCCTTCTGAATCAGAATACATTAACTCAGGATTCGGGAGTCGCTAGTCCTGGACACCAATAGCATTATATGACACAAGACATAGCACCCCAGGAAAGTGGTTTTTTTGTTTGTTTCCAGTACTCTGCAGTACTCTCAGAGAACTATGCATCTTATCTTGCAGATCTTATCTCAGGCTGCAGCTTTTCCATCACACTACCCTTCAACAGTCATCTCTGCTCTTCCTCCAGCTCTGCTTTCTAGCCACTGATGGTTTTGCAGAGTAGAAGCAGATGACAGTCAGGAAAAAACTCACTGCCTGTCATCCCAGATCCTACAACTCCTTAGGGAAGACTACTCCAAGTTAAGATCAGCTCATGACAAGTATTAACACATTTAAAGCACTGCTCAGATATTTTCGAAGAGAAAACTACTCCTTAGTATATACAGAAAACATTATATTTTGGCTAAGCTGTAGCAAGGAAATATCAGCGAAACCACAAAAAATGTTTGATATCAGCAAAGGCTTTAGTAACATTTTACAGATGTCAATCAGCACCTAACTGATTTTAAAAATTAATATATTTCTTTACACTTATGAAGGTTAATGAATAGTGCTGCCGTTGCACAGCGAATGTCATGCTGAACAGCTCTGAGACTTAATTAAATTTCACATTTCTTATGCAAACCTTAGGACTGACCATTGTTACAGATTTTCACAGTACTTCTCACTTTATAGCTTTTAAATACAGCATACAGTGAAGCTTCAGATCCTAAGACAGTTCTATTTTTAAGATAGACATAAAGATATAGCTAATATTACTTTCATTAGCAGACAAGCCTGCTTGAATTGGAGCAATAATCAGTTTGATCTTCAGCTAAATCCAAAATTTATTTGCAGAAAAAGGAAAAGAAAAATGGAAAAAGGTAAAGAGAGACAAAACTGTGGAAAAATGTTTAGTTAAACTCTGAACTCTCTAGCAAGCATTTAGAAGAGTTTCTCTAATGTGAAATGTTTCTGCATTGACCCTTGCTAGGATTCACTCCTATGATTACTTAAAAAAAAGAAAAAAGAAAAAAGAAAAAACAACCTGGCGCTGAGGGAGACCAGGCCAAAAGCAGTAAAAACAGGATCGTGGAGTAATGGCACTCATTATTTTTTCTTCTCCCATTCTAACTTGAGGTCATTTCTCCAAAGAATCATTCTTTATTTATTTTTGTTTGAAAACTCAAGTCTCAATAACAAGATGTGCATGAAATGTCAGACATCGTTGCTAGTCTTCTATTAGTTGTCGGAGCAACAGGCTATTTCACCTAGTGCAACTTACGTGACAAGCTTCTCAAAACAAAACGACTGCCATGGAAGTGTATATATGATATCAGACACGAAATGCTGCACTTGCCAAATCACACCTGAATTCACATGGGTAGAAGTCAGAATTAAAACTCACTCCAGACAACTGAGTCCTGGATCCTACAGCACAGGACATCACTAAAACCTCTGACTTGGTCACAGAAGTGGCCTTATCTGTTTGTGACTATGAAAACACTTTATCCCTCTCCCACTCTCATAGAACTCTCAGCTGCATATATATTTCTTGTCCCATGAGCAAAAAAAATGCCTCTAAAGTATGTAACAGGTATGTAGCCATGGCTCTGATAATTGCTATTTACCTGTTTATCTCTGATCAAATCTGGGTGAAAGATTATTTTCAGTGTGGAGTTAGAGCAGACTAAAGACCTGAAAGCTATCTCAAAGCAGTCAAAGTTTCTTTGAGTTAGTGTTACGGACATGGAACAAATAAAAAACTATGTTAGGATTTTAAACACTGCATAGCACACATAATCTAGTTATTTACCCAAAACATATCTCCAAAAGAAGACATAATTCCCAAAGAATACGTCTTTTTTTCCTCCAAATATGTATTTCAAGAACACAGCAACTGCCTAATTAATATTCCTTGTTGGCTTTTTTTTCCTCCCTTTTTCAGTTTTGTCACTGTAGACAGACATGCATACAGAATTTTGTCTACAGTTGTTTTTTCACAAAACAAGAGACAAGCCAGCTTTCCTCATTTAAAAAACAATCAGCAAACAACAAACTGGTTTTCTCCTATTCACATCCCCAGCATGGCAGAAACAAGATGATTGTCATGATTTTAGGAAGAAGATCCCAAAAGCCATTCTCTAAAATCCCTTCTATCCTCACACTAGCTTGCATGTTAATGGGCTGACAACACACAGGGTATTACACTAGAACAAATGAGATGTGCTTCTTTTACCAACTTTGCACAACTTGGTTGGTATCCACACGACAGCACTCGCTTTAGTTCTGTGCAGAAATATTTATGCAACAAATTGTTTCATCAACACTTATCAGCAGTTTGGCTTCCTATTCAGCCAATTAGGAAGGAACATTCCTGTTCTAAAGCACAAACATGTCAAAAGTTGTCCTGCCCTCCTATCAAAACACGTACTCTTCATATTCAAGACAAACTCACCATAGCACCTAAGTCACTAGGATATCGTGTTTTCAACCTCTTACTTCCCCTTTTTCATTCATCAAAATGAACCTTCATGTGCAGGCAACACTTGCTTTTTCATGTATATTCAATCATTTAATAAACAGAGATGAGAACCAAGGAAGCATTTGAGCACATATCATTCCCCAGGTCATACAGTGCTCTGCAGTATAAGCCCACACTCCTCCAGTTTTGCTTCCTTTTCAGTTCTCTCGTGGCCAGTGGTGCAATTCCAACAGGCACATGCCAGGTGCAAAACAACCTGGTGCTTAAGGGCTTCAGGAAACCTGGGGATGGATCTGATACACTACAGCACCCAGAAAGATACAGAATTTTAGTGGTTTTACATTTTTTTAGAGGAAGACTCCAGCCAGCCAGCTGGCTATGTGAACAGCCAGGAGTAATAGCAACATGATTGAAATGCTGTAACAAAATCATTATCAGCATGATTTACAGCATTATTCCCTAGGACAACATTCTTGGTCATAGATCCAAAAAGAAAACAGGGTTTCTCTGATGTTTAGTGGATATTCAGTCATGTAACTCCTGCAGAGACATAAGTTTAGACTTTTATAACTTTTAGCTACCTTTTCACACTCCCTGCTCTTATTAAAGATTCTCCAGTGTTGTCTGCTTCTATCCACAAAACACATCTGCGTCCATCCTGAACAAATTGAAGAAACCAACAGCACTACATTTGCACATTTCATTTAGTTTCTCTCCTTTAACACTGGACAAATGCCCAAATGCCACCATGGTATAGTCATCAAAAAAATAAAGAAGTTAGTGTATATGAATACCTAGTTCACATACAGCACAAAACCTTCAATCACAAGAGATATGAGTGTATAGTGCACATCACATTCCCATTTCCATGTTCATCCCACTGTAGCACCTATCAGAGGGCAGCCTCCATGTCCTTGTTTGAAAGGAAATCAAGATGCATCTGATTTCCTCTTACCAGTATACAACTTAACAAAATACAACTGGAATAGCACTAATATATTTTTCTTGGTAGTTCAGTTTTGATACACAGTGTATACTGCAAAGCAAAGTAAATCAAAGAGAAAAGACTGCCCAAGGTCACCTGGCGATGAAACGGCAGAATTACTGCATAACTTGGAGCTCTTAGCTCCATCTAGCTAACCATGTTTGGATCACTCTATACCCACTCCTACAGACTTGTTTCATGTGGATCTTTTCTCCTCTTGCCCTTTTTCAAACACTGGGTTGCTGAATAGACATCCCTTGCACTGCTAGCTTCAGAGCAGAGTGAGGCCCTTACCCCTGTACCAGCTGAAACAATCAGTAAAACCCACCCTAATCCTGTCAGGACAGAAGCTTGCTCCCAGTTAGCACACAGTTACTCTTCTGCTATAGTCTAGCCTGAAACTACATGAAAAATGGTGCTGAATAGAATAAAATAATAAGGTCTTATAATGCTGGTGCACTCTCAAGAGCATAGTAGGGTACTCTGGAATCAAAAGCCAACTGATGGCAGTGATTTTTCTTTCCATTATCCCTCACAGCCACCCTCTTTACCTGCTCTATAGCTGTTCACAACACCGTAGTATAGAGTGTGCATTTGTGTCACTGATTGAGGAGGACGCACATGATAGCATCCGAATCACCTTCAGCCTGTGCTTTATTAACTCCTTGGTGACACTGACAGCTCGCCTACAGACTGCTTTAAGCTCTCAGGCTTCTTCTTAAAGTTCTTCTTTATTGAGGATATTGCAGTCAATTGGCTTAGGGAATGAAACTGTGAGCTGAAAGTGCCACATAGTGCTATTTGTTTCCACTGTCCAACAATGAAATAATGGATTAAAAAAAACAGAATTTAACTTATTTCCTAAACTATAAAAAGGAGGTGTTTTATTCATGATCCAACATTCACATGCAGTTTCTAAACACTGTCCTTATTGCTTGTTAATTTTGCTTTTCTAAATGATCACACAAACAACGTATTGCAAGTATCGTTTGCATAGAAACACACACACAAGCTAAATACAAGCTAGCTTTGCTGTTCAAATAACAGCCAGTTCTACGAACAAACTAGCTTTACCACAACTCACAGCTGCAACGTCTCAGAAAGATAAAGAAAAGCTATAATCGTTTCTCACCCAAGAAAAAAAATAGTTTGAAAGAGGCATTCTTTAATGCCTCCTACCTTCAAACCAGGAAATTTTATTAACAAATATACAAGTGGGCATGGTTGCCATAGTTGGTGGGTTAGCATGACTTCATTTGCATTTGTTATCAAATATTTTGATATTATCTTCTTCCTATTCTGTATTTCTTTGCCTCACTGTTCATTTTCACTGCCCTCTGTTCCTCTCTAATTATGTAGCTGTGGAAACAGGCACAAGAAATACTGCTACCATTTGATCCTCTGTTACTTAGTCATAAAGTGTGGCTTCAAGTGCAAGACATAAAAACTTTCTTCTAAACAAAAAATGTAACTTCCAAGTTGCTGTATCTTAAATACGAAAGAGGTCCAAAATGCTGCCAAAGCAGCCCATGACTGTTAAAAGATGCTGCAGTCTTGACTAGGCATTTAAATGTAGCATGTGCTAAATCAGCAAACCAAAACCTCATTGGAACTTTTCAAAGATTGATGTTCTAATATAACTCCTTAAGAACCCAGGATAATTTCATAACAATTAAAATTATGTTAAATTCATTACACATTTTAAAATACTATACCTAAAAAGGTCTTTTTATTTTAACTTCCTGACAAGTTTTATCATTGAAATTTTACACCTTACAAATTTTAATATAATTTTGCATGTAATTTTCCCACTAATTCTCCAATTGCATTATAGTGCAATGATTTTCCAGGCTGCAATGACCCAGGAGGACGGATCAAGAACAGGTCAATTCCACTGAACTGCCATAAAGCCTGTGTTGCTGACTGAACTGAGTTCAAACAGGACAGAAAATGGCTCCAAAGGCATGAAGACACCTCTATAAAATGGTGCAGACACATAGGCTGACACTCTGAAGCCACCAGCTTTAATCGCAAACATATTGCATGGCTTTGCCATGGGGTAATGATACTCAACTTTCCTATTAAACAAATGATAAAAAATGCTGGTGCTAGGAGGCATCTGACTATTGGAAGTTTATAAAGCCATCTAGCTATGTCTGCTAATAATAGAGAAAGTGCACAGCAGAGTGATACAAACACAGCAAACAGCAGGTGCTGTGTTGAAAGGACTGGTAAAGTCACAGCAGCATTCTGCAAGGTTTTACTAGATCCAACATTGGATTGTGAACACACAACAATTTTGTTCTTGTCACATGTTGTCTCTGTTACCAGAAAGTAGCAGAGGGCATTAGCTTCTCTAAAGTCATATTGTTAGTAATCCAGCACTGCAATTACAGTGCTTATTAAAGATTCTCCGACACTCCGTGAGCGTAGCTAAAATAAACTAATACAGAAAAATACACATACAAGTAATGCCCAAGTGAGCTTGTACTATCAACATCCAGGCAGCAAGAATACAATAATCATTTGATCTTAATATTTTCCACCTTGCTGAAGTCAGCTTTCTCAAATTGTTTGTGCATCCCTCTATTTTCACTCATTCATTAACGATAATGGTAAGCATTTACACTGTGCTTCTACTTAGGGTTTCCAAATAGCATTATAAACATTAGCTATTTAATTCACAAAATAACCATTCTGAAGAAGTATTAGGTAATTGTCTAAAGATTACAACTCAGAGATATTTTCTTTAACCCTTTCTCATGCTTAGACTTCTATATAGCTCTAACATAAATCTGCACTGGAAAATCATTTGCATAATTATTGGTAATCATAATTTAGGAAGTCTTGGCTTGCAAAAGTGAGGGAAACCATTTAACAGACAGCCTGTCTTGCCCTATTTCAAAATATTCTACTATAAACCAAGGACTTCACTTTCAAGCAGCATGAAAGGACAAGCCCAAGGTAACCTTGTGAAAGATGCCCATTTCTCAATGTGGCTTCTATCATAGTCAGTCTGTATATTCCTGAGCACAGGCAATTTGATACAGTGCCAGCCCTTTTTAATTGCAAACTGGGCTGTTCTCTCTTATGCTTCTGACTGCCTTCAGACTGCTAAATGTTTTCATATGATTTTATCTGGGGAAGGAAAGCTGAATAAAAGAACTGGCTTGATTAACCTTTAATAAAAGCTTGCTTAGGGAGTTTTTGTTTGGTTGGTGGCTTTCTTTTTGGTTTTACACAGGCCTGCTTTAATGCACGTTGAGGTCTGTCCTTTGTGCTTGCATCCTCAATAGCTGTTCCATTCTCATATCCTTAACTTTCTCTGGTCTCTTCCTTCCCTCTAATTAGCACCAAACCTTCAGGCTTCTGAGCAATGCGGCTCAAAGAGAAGCCATTACTAGAATAATAAGGCCCCTCGCTCCGACTGCACTGTTTATCAACGGACTTCCATACCTAGAGGGCAGTAAGCAGAGAAGGGAAGCACGGGATGTATTTCCCAGAGATCCCAGATGAAATTTCTGTGAAATTATCCTGAGCATCTAATCTAGGGCTTCTGTTCCTCACTCCATCTGTGCTTTTCCCTGGAGCTACAGGCTGTCCAGGTGGGACATCCACACACTAAATCCAAGATTCTTCATGTTACTTTTTTACTTTAATGTAATCCTGTCTGCCTCTTACTACTCAGACAACTGCTTCATTAATGTCTACCCTTTATTAATTTCTGGTTAATTTTTCAGCCTCACCTGATAGCAAATCACTAACTTATATTTCCCTTAAAAATAGTCTGGAGTTAGCCACTTGTTAAAACAACTATTTTTTTAAAGGACATCTTCTCTACCTAGACTACCTTCTTAAACTGATGGTTTGCACTCTCAACCTACCCAGAAAAACAAAATATCAAAACCAAAATATGTCACCAACAAAAATGCAGGATTTTCTTCCAAGCTGTTGGATTCTGCACCTCACATTATATGTTTCTGTAATTATCTGAATGTCTGTCTTCAAGTAACTGCCAATAATTTCACTTTATTTCAGGCTTGCATGTGAACCACCTGCTCTTCAGCAGTTAGCTTCCACTGCACTAATCAGACTGATGAAGGGCTCACAGCTCTACATTGGCTGCATTGCTAAACCAAACATCAGACCTAAAATGCCTTTAATAAATGCTGTTACTGACCTGAAAATACTTTTATTCTCCTGAAAGAAAGTTTGAGTGAAAGCTCACCAGCACTTAGCTTAACTAAAAAATAACCACTAGCCCTTCATAAATGTTGCTAAAATACTTGTTCCCCCGTTTGGATGTCTTCTATTGACTCCTACAACATCTACCCCAAAATGCCTACATTCTTCTTGAATAAGAGCATATATTTTGTTACGCTGCATAATACCTTCTTTTTATACTAGTTATTCTTCTCTAAAAAATAAACTATATTGACTTTTAATAATTTAACATGAGATAAAAATGTAAACCAAGCAATGACGAAAAAAAAAAAAAAAAAAAACAAGTGCCACAGATCAGCCTTACAAAAAAAGCAACCATTCTGAGTATGATGATGTTATTCTGAAATTACTTAGCCAATATGTCCTCTTACCATCTCCTCCTCTCTTGGAGGGCTGCCATAGGGAACAGCTCTTTCAGATTAATTAATCCAAAAGAGCTAATAATAATAACACATATAGTTATATAATATAAATAACTAAGATATATAAGGTAAGATTATACTATTAAAAAGTGACAGAGTATACACAGCCGTAAGCATTATTTCAGTTCTCCTACGATGGGAGAAAATTCCTGGATTAGCTGATTCATTGAATTAGCAGAAAGTCCGGGGAAGGGGGAAAGCTGTGGGATGCAGAACATTTTGACATGAAAGAGCTTTGCCTAGGGGTGACAACATGCATGGATTAGCATATCAGTATAAATTTGTCATTCATATAAACATGGAATAACAAGTTGCACTTTAGTTTAAGGAAAGAGCAGTTTGTTCTTCTCAAATAAGAGGTGAAAGAAGGGAAAAACACAGTTGATCACTGCAGACTGATGGCAGCTGGGTTAGGAGACACAACTACATAAGGAAAACTTAAAAATAAATAAAAAAAAAAAAACCATACTACTTGCTGTTCTTAGTCTCAGACTGCTATATTCTGACACGTCAAGGTTTCTGGCTACCAGTAAAGAGATGACAGGAACTAGAAAGTACACAGAAAAGCCAGCCTCCAGTGCACAGTTAGGAGAAACTGCAACGATTATTTTGGTCTTGAATCAGGATAAAAACATGAATATCGAACTTGGCATGACTTTTTTTCCCTAAGGGGAAATTCACAAAAGTTTAGATTAAAAAAATACCTGATCGAAATGCTTTGGCATGTGTCACACAAGAAGTCATTCCAACAGGCCAAAAGTCAACTGCTTTCATTGCACTAGATTGAAGTTGAGACGTAAAATGCCTCTAGGCCCTGGGGTAATGGAGGTTATCTAAAATCATACCAGTGAAAGGCAGGGGTTTAAACAAAGCTGCTCTGTGTCACCGGGTAGAGCTGCAGCATTTTTAGGTCTCACATTAGAAGCCCAGCAAATTGCATCATTTCACAAGTATCAACATAGCCACCAACAGAAATGGTACATTTTTCAAATCTTCCTACCTACCCTCAATACCACTTGCTT
>NW_010584043.1:0-25479 GCF_000705375.1 Tinamus guttatus | reverse complement strand
TCTGCCCTTGGCTTTTCTTTCCTCTCCAGATTTCTGTCTTTTTGTTCTAGATGGAGGCTGATTCAAAGAGCTACCAGCTGTCCGCTGTCCCAACTCCAAACACCCTTGGCCTTGCTTTCTTGGACATCACATGCACTACGTAAGAAATGAGGCAAGAAAAGCACTGCTTAACTGCAAGGGACTCGCTCATCTCTCCGAGCTAGCAGTTCTTAGGGCATTCTGAGAATCCACCTGAAGCATGCAGGCCAGCCAGCATTGCCTTATCACTGCTACCTGTAAAAGAAAATGTGAGCGCTATATATAGAGAGATAAAGGGCCATTTCTTCACCAGATTAATTAGAAATAAATCCATTAGATAACACACTGAACACATGAAGTCAGACACAAGGAATTAGCTTCTTCCCCCTATGAATGCTACCTCCGCACATATTCCTACCACCACAAATCCTGCTTGACAAAATTAAATTATCTGAACAATTTAGTGAGACAAACATTTTATCAACACACCCCATCTGGATCAGTTTTAAAAGAGCAAAAGATTTAGAAGACAGCTTTAATCCCAAATGCTTGCTGCATGTATGAGATGAAATTACTGACTCCCTTTTCAGACAACAGTCTGAGGGGCACATGGGAGATTTAATCAAAAGATCCATTATTTTTTTCCTGCCTGCCTCAGGTAAACTAAGGCGGCTCACATTTTAATTTAAAAGAATCCCAGAGGTTTGAATCCTCTTTTTGTTGTCCTTTCTGCAGCTATTCTCTTACAAGAAAGTCCATTGTATGGGGAAGAGTAGCTGCCTCTGTGTTTTACAGTAAGGTTTAGCATGCAAGTTCCTAATGCTGTAGGACTCATTTCCATTTGGAGTGACAACTCAGCTACTACATACAAAATTTGATTTCAGGAACTCTGCATTTAAATCATTTAAATCATGTGTTTTCCCAGCATTTTTAATGATCCACACTTTTTGGTTTTTTTTTTTTTGTGAAAATATATAGGTTGTGAGCTGTTTCCTTTGATATTTCCACAAAACAGGAATGGGTTTTCATTTTTGTTAAGGAAAAATCCAGAAAAGCTAAAAGGCATTTTTAATAAGACAGCACTATTTGCAGCCAAACTTAATTGATTAGTATTCTTTAAAAAGAATAGTATTATTGGCAGATTAGGATGGTTAGGGAAATTGTTAGAAGATCAACTATCAGCATTCTGAATGCAAAGCAAATTATGAATGCAGGTAAGCACAGTGGTGCATCCCCCTATGTTGCCTCTTCATCGGGAGAGGAGAAGCGCTGTTTACTAACTTGCTTACCATTTCCATGTGGAAGTGATTTTGTAGTTCGAACAGCAAGGATCAGAAATGTTTTATTAGCCATAAATTATGATGCTGATATGGCTCCTTCATCATTAAACTTGTCATAGCATTTCAACTATACTTTGGACTCCCTTCTCTTTTACCATCAGGAAAAAAAAAAAAAAAAAAAAGAACTATCAGACAAATGGTTGGATTGGTCATAAATATTGGATAGATATTTTAAGGCAATTTACCACTCCTGGTCTGTTCCAAAAGCAGCACCAAGTTAAGAATATGAGGGGATCTATGTTATAATCTGAGAGAACCTCTCCTCAGATTCTTCCTAGTACTCTAAAGCAAGGGAAAGCAATGGGTCTGGACCTGATACATTAAGAAATGAATAGCAGCTTCTTAGTTGAGTTAATCTGTCATCAAGGAACATAACTGATCAAGTTACTTGAAGATTTTAAGAGGAGGTATCTTTCTGAAAGGCGGAGTAAATCAGAGCCCACCTATGAAATGTGGGAGCCCAGTCACTGAAATATAGCACAATGAAGCAATTACAAATTTCAAAAACGTAGCTGAATTAAGTAACAGAAGCTGTTACTTAACAGCTTATATTAACAGAACTGTTAATATAAGACATAGGCCAAAACATTCGTTTGGACTGTTTTTGACGAGATTCTAAGAAAGCAATTCTGTGAGAAGCATACATGGAATATTTCAACTTTTTGCTAAAAAAACATTTATTTTCTACAGGAAAATAACACTAATATTACTACTACTACTACTACAAAAATGCAGTTGTCTGATCAAACCTAACCCCCATGAAAACAATACAATCAGACATTTGCCATGCACAAAATCCACTTTGCATTGTAATTCATGATTGTAATTCATGAATACAAACCTAGGCACTGACTATCAGTGGGAAAAGGAATGCAGAAATTAGCCAGTGGTTGAACAGCATGGTATATACCATTTTCTTTCATAAATAAGTACGTTTGTCCCTTTAGGAATAGTATACAAAGAAAACAATTTTGACAGCGGCATACGCAGAGTAGCTTGGGAATGTTACAGCTGCTTGGCTACCAACCTTAATAGCAACACCTAATCGCAATAGTTGTCATTGATAATCTCAGAGCACTTTATAAAGAAGGTCAGCATCATTAACCCCCTTTTACAGATGGGGGATCTCAGGTCGAGAGAGAACGAACGAACTTACTGAAGGTGGGTTACGGTACGGTCGAACTACAATTCAGGTCTCCAGTGACGCATTCCAATGCCCTTATGACTCAGCAACCAATCTTCCTTTGCCTGTCACTGTAACAGGAAAAAAAACACTCAGATTAAATAAGAATACACATTTCTGAACTTTTTTCTTTTCAAGTAAACGCAGCATATTTTACATTTTAAAAGACAAAACCTATTATCTTTAAGCAGTGCCAAGAGCTACTGAACAGGGTTGATGTTAATGCATCTAACAGACAGGTGATTTAATGGGTCAGTTCAATTAGAAGAAGAAGTAATAGCAACAATATCTAATGCTGAGACAAAACTAATGCAAGTTAGCTTTTTTTTTTCCTATAACTTACTGCACATACCACCAAATATCATAAAAATTATAAAAATTCTCCTTATATGCCACTCTCCTTATACGCCAGTTTTTCCTTTTCCACTAGGCAACATAGGCAGACACATAATACAAACATTTGATAACACACAAGTCAGGGCACTGATTTCGGATGTGAAAAAGCCAAGATCAAATCCCTTCTCTACCTGCATCTAAATTGTCTCAGAGAAAAAACTCACTTCTCAACCAAGCAGAGTACAAACTGCAGATTCCAAATCATAAGACAAAACACAAATGTTTTCTGAGGTTTGACAGAATGACTGAGAGTGTTTTATTTTCACCCTTTACTTTCATTGCAAAAAAAAAACATTTCAAAACCCAAAATTCACCACATTGTTGAAATGTTCCCTTCAGTATTTCTTGTAGAATTTGAGGCTATGTGCCCCCTCTGACAGCTTGTCACAGGCTTCCTGCAAAAGTTACTGTAAAATCCACTTGACACTGATTCTGCTCTAGCACGCAGAACTTAATGCAATTTTCAGACAAAAGTTATAATTTTCCATATGCTATTACTTTTTGTATACTTTTCAAGTATAAATAAAATGATGCTAAACTATAGCTATGCTGTCAGAACTCTATACCTTAAGCTATATGGCCTCAGATAAGCATTCTGAATAATGCCCTTCTCTAACCCCATGATATGTGGGTTTTTTTTTTTTTATTATTATTATTAAAAAGTTCTGAATTGCCCATAATGTGTTATGGAAAAGTATCCATTCTTAGCCAGTGAAGGAAACAGACTTGAATATTCTTTAGATACGATACTGGTATAAAGATAATAAGGCAGCTGCTTGTCAGATTAAGTTTGAAATTTCTATTCATCCTTTAAAATGAAAATGAATAGTACCCACCAAATGCAAACTGAATCAGAGGACGCTCACAGTGCTATGGCTGTACAGCTGAAATCCAAATGACACCTGAAGCTGAATACTCAGTAGACTGGCAGATTCATATTTCACCACTAAGATAAACAAATGATCCTTATACTTTCTAATTCCCCAGTGGTATATTACACTTTCTAATTCCCCAAAGGTATATTCATCTGTTGATACGGATACTTGTATAGACCTGTGATGTCAAGAGCATCTCCTGACAGTAACAAGCAAAGTTAGGATGATTCTGTTCCACATTTCAAGGGACAGGGAGCCACAGCTGTGCCAGTGATGCCCTATGAATAAACGGAGAAAATCACCTGAAGATCTTATGTCCTGCTTCTGCTGAGTACTGAGTTACCACGGTTTCATCCATGCCTCTTCGTCTTGCTCAAGACCTTGAAAAATTGATTTTATTATGTATGAATAGGTATGTACATTTTATTATATATGATATACTTTCAGTAAGCCCAGGAGACCAAGAGGTCACCATAAAAGCCCCCTTAAGTATTTGATTTGGAAGGAAACAGATCACTGAAAAGAGCGTTGTAGTGAACAGAGGACATCCTGTGCTGCCAGCTGCTCGACTAGAGTGAGCTTGGAATGAGGCCCTCAGGAATTTGAGAGCCACAGCAGACTACTCATTTGTTTCTTAACTGAAGGATAAGAACCTGCAAAATCTAATAAAACACTTTTTTTTTTTCATCTGTGATTTTTGCGACTCTATAATTGCACTTTAAAATGTAACTTATGAAAAAGAATTATTATAGCAATTTAAAAGAAGCTGGAACAAATATATGTATGGGGGGTGTATAAACTCACCTAGCTCATTTCATTAGGCACTTGAGCATTTGGTGAAAGAGAAAAAGGCTGACTGAAATTATAGTTAAAAATATTTTTTCTTCTTCTGGAGAAAACCAAGAATGTACAGAAGATAGGAGAAAAACATTTTAATTCGGGTAATATTTGAGACTAGTTTGTGTCAGGGACTGCACCAAAGAAGAAGTGTCAGGGAAGAAAACCAATCACAAAAAATCTCCCACAAAATGTACTGCTTATTGCATGAGTTGCCATTTCACTCTGCCTTTCCCTCCTTCCCAGATGTTCTGCTGTCAGCTAGAACAGCTCAAAACAATCCACTATATTTAAAATACCTTTTATTCACCCAAGTAAAAATTTCTAAGCAGTTATTTTTCTTTGTTTGCAGCAGAATATGAAGCATTAAGCTGCAGCAGAAATACAGGTAAGTAGTATTTATTTGTCACAAATGAGAGCACAATATCTTAAACTGCAACTTATGGGAGAACATTGTGTTGTGTGATCAGTAAAAAAAACATTTGGAGAAACTGTAGCAAGAAAATCAGCACAAGCAATTGCCTCTAGACATCAGGAAAAAAAATGCTAATATTGTACTTTGAATAGTGTATTTTTCTCTCACAGGTCTAGCAGAAAAGCAGATGAGTAAAAATTATTTTTTCATAGAATCGCCATGTCCAACAAATTACATTTTGACACAGGCAACTCACTATACCAGCTACTCAGCTCCTTTAGGCATGGCCTATGTATAGTAGCTAAAATACAGGGGACAGATGTTTTACATGGTGAGCTGAACTAGCAGGTAACAATACGAAGTGCATTTAACCTTTCAGGAGGGTCACAAGAACAAAATCTCAGTGACTAAAGAAACCTGGCTGTTTTTTCCTGTGTTAAAGAATAAAAGTTTTCCCTTAAAAACAGTTTGTGAACATATCTATAACTCATAATGATCTTAATTTCTATTTGTGTGCTAGCTGTCTCTCAGGAATAACCTATAAGACCTGTACCTGTTGAGCACTATTCTGAAAGTAGCTTCAGTGAAGTTGTACCTCAGGACCTATCCAGAAGAATGTTTGGCCATCATCAGCTCTCTAGCTCCTGGATCCTGGTTCTGGGTTCATTGTGAGACCCAAGCATGGCCACATCTGGGCAAGGGCTGGGCAGGATTTGGCCACTTCTCCCACTCAGGGTGGAAGCGGAGAGAAAAATTCACCCAAAATGCAAACAAGATACTGGCTATTTGAATTCCTGGTTCAATCCACTGTGATAGCACCTGTGAACCCAGATGGGAGGCGTCTATCAATTATGTGAAATAGCTCTTCTCATTCTGACATTTTTTTCTAATGCATTTATTGTCCAGTGTATTTGAAAGGTTGAAAAAAAAAGTATTATGATGGAAAACTGTACAAAATATTACATTCAAAGTACTGTTTTTATGTTCGTGAAGCTAACGCAATTACCTGAAAATGCTTCAGTAGCACCATGGCTCGTGGCTATCGTATCAGTGAGTTCAGTGGGCATCGGCTCATAAGGGACTGCAAACTGTGTCCAGCCCAGTGTTAAAATAACGGTTAAAAAGATTTATTAATACTATGGTGAAGTTCTGGCTTTCTTCCAAGTTCAATGATCTCGCTGGAGCATCATCCAAACTTTAGGAAATTGGAACACAGTAACACCTCTTGCAGGAAAGAAACTCTGGGAGTCATGCACACTATCTACTAGGATGTAAGGTCATGATTTTGGATTTGAAAGGATGTACAGTTTAAAGTAGCAACTGACTCCACTTATGGAGTCTCTCTTACTCACAAGAGGACCACAGAATCTCTAGGCTCCCAGGCAGTTAATAGAGGCAGAGGTACTACAGATAATAAATTATTTCTTTGCAAGATATAAAAGAAACTAGTTCTACAAAAGGCAACAAGGCAGATACCTCCCAGGGAAGTAACAGTTGGAGAACAATGTCATATCCTTATCTTTTATGTAGCTTCAAAAGGTATCTTTTGAAGTGATGAAAAAGCCTTTGAAGTAACGAGCTAGCTATGCAGCAAGAAACTTAACAGTCACAGATATGCCAGAAACAGGATCAGGTATTAAGCATGATATCACGCCCTCAGCAGCCTTACGTTGCCAAAAACAGAGGGAAGCCTCAGGTCTTCCCCAGCCCAAGAAATGATCAAGTTAAATTATTATTTCACATGGGAAAAAAAAAAAAAGGCAAAAGTTGCTGAAAGCTGATGGGCTGATTCATGTAAAGAATGCTGCATTTTCTTTTTTTTTTTTTTTCCTTTTGTCACAGGTGAAAGAAATGTAAATCAGTAACATAAGTATAGACCCTACTTTTTCTGCCACTCCTGTTATAGCTTTACAGAAATGCAAATCCACAGGAAGATTTTCAACAACTCCAACACTGGGGGTATATAGGGAGATGGGCACAGATAGTTAAGTTTTCAACAAAATAATGTTCCCTCTTTTATTTTTTTTTCCCCTGTAGAAAGTAGACAAAATAGAGGGAACTCATATAGAGAATGTGTCTCTCCCCTGAGAGACACAGATGGTAGGTTGGGAATTAGAGAGACCTAGAACTGTATGACATGAATTTTCCCCATGCTTCTGGCCACCTCTAGCTATGACAAAGAGCCACAAACAATATTCCTGGTTTTGGTCAACCCCTTTGCTGCAACATCCATACACCATGGCACTTGTGAAGTTGCCTGATAACCTACTGAGTCATTTTGAGTAGGTGCTGGGAAGATGACTTTCGCATTCATAAGCAATAACCATGAATCAGGGTCAAGCTGAGTTTCCAGCTGTGTTTTAAGCTACATAAATAAATGCAATCAAAACATTTGTTCAAAATCCAGGGAGGCTGACATTCTCATGACAACAGCACAATGAGAATAAGCAGCCAGAACAAATAGCACAGTGCTGAGCATCCTTAAACAGCAAGAATCCTCCTGCCCTAACTAAAGCTTTGCATAACTAACCAGCGAACAGTAGATATCAAAGCAGCTAAGTAACACTGTGCTGAATGAGAATGCATGGAACACCAAAGCTTTGATAAAGAACATTTCTTGTGATACCAGCGAGGTGCTTGAGGAAGGAATCAGGAAATGAGGCTGCAAGGCTACGTTTTCATTGCCATTGAATCTAAAACCAAAAGCAAACTTAGTAACACCCTCAGAGGTATACACAAAAGCCAGGAACCACAGAGGCCAGATCTAAAACAGAACTAATGGAATTAATGATGTGGGTTAACATTTATGCTAAACAGGTACGCTGCATTGGCTGCCCTTTTGCTATCAATCCCTACTTGAGCTCTACCATTCATACACTAGTTCTCAACACAATAGCATATAGATGAGTTTAGTGGCAGAATGACTTCGGATGGAAACCCGGCAGGGGAAACACCAGGCGGATAGGTAGAAGATGAATCATACTCTCATAAATAGCAAAGCATCAGAATAATTTATAAGTCTACCTTGAAAACAGCAGGAAGATGAGAAGTCAAGAGCTTAGGTTCTGCTCTGGGCACAGTAGGAAAGGTTTCACTGGAAATGTAAAAAACAGCTTCCTTCTGTGCAACAAAAAAGAACTATAGACAATTCCTTTCCTGATTAAACTTGTAATGTTCCGTTAATATTCCTAAGCATCTCTGTGAAGCTGGTAATGTAACTGTAACCACAGCTTACCACACAAGCACAAAGCAGCTCATCAGTAGAAGGGTTAAAGAGAGCAGCAAGTACACTGCTCAAAAAGCAGTGACTCTAAAACCAAGTACAGTCTTATCTGGAAATAAAGGAAAAATTGCCACTGTGAATATGTATAAGCTGCAATGGGCAAAAATTAACATAAAGAATCAGGTACTTCTGACAGTTTTAGGGGAGTATGTTCAAATAATGTTTACCCTCTACAACTGCTTTTTTTTCATTTATGTGTGTAAAAGAGACCGAGTAACAAAGATCCTGTTATTTTGTACTGCTCTTCTGCATAAGCTACACCACAGTCAGACAGGTTTTGCTACACAGATGTTACTAATAAAATGCATTTACCAAAGATGATGTTGAACTTCTTTGAGAAATTCAGCTCTGATAAGATTCTCCAAACTGAATTTCTATCGTGACACATATAATCAATATAAATTGTGATAGGGAAGCACAGCTGACCCCTCTAGGCAAGAGCCAATCACCTCTTTCCTAAATTAATTAAACTGAATCCTAGAGAGATAACTGCTAAGGAACAGGACAACCTACTTACGCGCTGCAGACATTTGAAGGCAAGACAGTTTTGCTGCTCCAGCTCATTGTACCAGAATGCTCTTCTGGAGTTGCATCATTGAGAATGAAAGTCAGAACACAGAAGAAATTATTCTAGCAAATTTGTAAAGTCCTTTCCAAAAGTAATCCTAAATGTTCCCCCTAGGTGACTGAGCCAGTTGCCCATCATTCACACTGTGCTGCTCAGTGTTCTGCTTCCCAACACTAACCTGTTCCCAAACATTCAGCCACCTCTTCTACTGGATGCAGGTATCTGATGCAACAAAGCAGATAAATCCAGCTTACTGAGCAAGGGACTAGCAAAGCTCCAGGTTTTCCTGGTATGGAAACATTATGAAGCTATGCAAATTATAACCCAGTGCTTTTCTTCCCCACATCATGGGAGAAGGGGGAGTGTGCAGGGTGTAAAAAGTTTCCTATACAAATGGCATAGTTCTGCAAATATTGGGTACCTCTAAAAACAGAGAAAGGAAGGGTACTTTCATTTCCACACCGGGAAGTGGACACTTTTAGTCATGCATTGTCCTGGTGGTCTAGCTAGCATTTTAGAAGCACAAAATAAGAAAGTCTTCCTAATTTTTATTTAAATTAAGTCTCAAGGACTCAAATTATCTATTGCTCTGCTTGCATAATGAGATGGGGGCTTACACTGATCTGAAGGTACTGGAGAGCACAGAACTCCTGCATACTGCCTCTTTTTCAGAGCAATCTACCACTAAGATGGATTTTGCTGATGTAGGATAGAAATTAGTTGTAGTTCAGAGAGACCATGAAGGAGTAAAATTAATAGGAAAAGCGCTTATAAAGGCTGTATTGCAAAAACACCAAAACAGGAAAGAATTAAGGCCTCAGATTGGACCTATTCCCTCTGTCTGTTTAAGCTTAGGGGGACTAAAACTGCTGAGGTTGGAACTGCTGGCTGGAAGCATCAGAAACACATGAGAGATGAGGACATTGGCTCCTGGTGTGAAAATGCAGAAAACAAATCAGCAGGGTGAAAAGACATAGGCTGCAGTTCCTAGTTTGGGGATGAAGGTATAAAGGAATAAGGAACCAGTCTGGAGTTTCTGCTTTCTGGCTCAAAGCAATGTGAAAAATCCTGAATCCACTTTCTGGAATGAAGAGCTTGGTCTTCAAGTCACCTCCATAGCTAGCCAGTCATGTATTCCTCATGTACTAGAATCAACATCTGAATTCTTCAATAAACTCAAACTCACAGGGATTTTCTTCCCTACAGTTAATTTGGTTTCTTACTTGGATTTTGCCTGTGACTTGGATCTTTTCTTACAAGCCAGAGTCTTTTGCTCAGCTTTGGGATTCTCTCAACACAATCCACGGGCTGTCTTTTGAAGAATATGCTACAGCAAGGAGCCCTAGATGCTAATCCTCTGGCCAGCAAGTCAGTGATTTTACCAGAAGAGAGTACCCAAATTACTCAACTTCTAATTATTCCCTGTGTTCCCAAGCCCTCCCCTCTTCTCCTCACCAATGCATGCACAAACGGCAGAGAAAAGTCTCTTATCCTACAATTCCCTTGCAAAAAGACTTACAGTGACTCAACCTATCCCAGCACAAAGAGCCTCTGCTGACACTGTGCTTCTTACTATGCGATCTCTTGAGAGCATGGCCCAAGGTCTATTTGGAAAAGGGCCTGTGAGCTACTGTTCTTTAGACATACCTCCAAGCAGAGGAAGAAGGATGATGCTGATGGAAGATGGAGGACTCAAAACAGGAAAGTGTGGGATTCACTCCAGTGAATTATGGGATTAGTTTCCCATGACGAGGACATGCCACTTGTAGATAGGTTCTAGATATGCTGTAGGAAAGGTCAGATGTCTACAGGGCTTCTAAGCCTGGAATGGGGGGGCTGCTTCTTGGCATCATGTCAGCTGATAAGACCTAAGAAGTATACAGAAATGGCCACAGTTGGAGTCATCCAAATTAAAACTGCAGTGAAGACTATTAAAAAGTGTAGACACCACTTCCACAGAGTGAGGACAGCAGAGAAATGACACATAGGAATACTTCATTTTTGTACTATGCTTTTGTTTAAAAAAATGTAGAATGTGCCATTTCTAATAAGAGCTATTGAAATAGCTCCCACTGCTGTGACACAGTTAAAAGGAAATCTCTGCTGATGACAAGTAGCAGCTCTAAATTGCTGAAGCATGGAACAGTTCACTGCTAAAACACATTTTCTCCCTGTAGACTGCAGCCTATCAAATAACATAGGATTGTGAGCTGAAACAATCAACCCTCAGACAGAGCATGCAACCTCTATGCCAGCTGCTGTTAACAAATTAACAGGCAAACTGATTT
This sequence comes from Tinamus guttatus, assembly GCF_000705375.1. The sequence continues at coordinate 14,276 of NW_010584043.1, read as the reverse complement.
CTGGAATGAGAAAAAAACGGGTGTGACTTTTACTCATTTGCCTTTCTACCAGTACAGAAACACTGTTTACCCAAAATAATAACAACACTTAGTGTAAAATAAATGTAAAAAAGTAAAAATATTTCACAATTTTGAAAAGACACAAAGAAAACTAACCCTTACTACTTTATCCATATTTAAGAAAATCTATATACAGGGCTGCATGGTGCTTACATGGAAATCAGTGTCAGCTGGTTATGCAAACAGCTTTTCAGGCATCAAAGTTAGTGCTGTAAGAAAAAGGTAATTACATTCTAATTTTATAGATGTTTCTAGATGTTATTAGCATATTACAGAATGAAAAGAGAAATTAGAGATCATCTAAATATATTTCTTTATCTGAATGAGGTCGCTATTTCAAATCTGTAGTTAACAATGAACAACATGCCCTGAAAGGGAAAAAAAAAAAGTAAAAAAAAAAAAGGTTGCAAAAAAGAAGATCTGAATAATTGCATTTCAAAACAGCTTTAATAAAAAAGCAGTCTCAGACATAAATATTCAGCTAAGCCATTTAATTAGTCCTGCAAAATCAGGGCAAAAGGGCCATTTAAAAAGGAAGCCCAAGAATGAAACTTAAGAAAAGCAAAATAAAAAAACACCCATCTGCCAAAAAGAAAAGAGTGGAGAATGCATTTTCCTGGTGGCTCTCTGCACAGCTCCTCAAAGCGCAGCTGCTGACAATGAGTGGAACAAAGGGGAGGCGGGAGAGGGGAGAGGAAGAGGTGTTATCTTACCAGCCGATGGGGCTCATCGCTCCACTCCCTGCATGACGCTGGCGACTTGCAAGCCTATAAAACATGCCTTGGCTCCCGATCCCCTTCAGCGAAACCAAAAGCAAGAGCAGGCTCTACAGAAGAGCAAAGGGACTTTCATCGACGCAGAAGCAGTAGCTTTCCTGATCCAGCCAGAGTAACATTTCTCAGGGTTTGAACAGCATAGCCAAAGCTTTTTCAGATAGCTCCCTCCTTCACCACACGCTGGTCTGTGCTAACGTGTTTTTGTTTGCTTTTTGTTTTGTCTTGTTTTCCTTATCTGTTGGAGGGCATTTCGGAGGGTTAAAAGAAGGAAGGGGGGACACTTTTTATCCCCAGAAGAGAGGAGAGGAACATCCAAGATGACTTCTGTCCCTGCAGCCAACGGGAGCACCAACGCAAGCGGCTGGTGGGATGTGAGCCTGGCCAAGCCGGGTGATCTCTGGGGACAGGCACAGGGAGCTCTAGCTGCGAGTGCTTCTCCCCCTGCAGCATCCTCAGCAGCCAACTTCTCCAACCAGTTTGTGCAGCCCTCTTGGCGCATTGCCCTGTGGTCTCTGGCATACGGTGGGGTGGTGGCAGTGGCTGTCTTTGGAAATCTCATCGTCATCTGGATCATTCTAGCTCACAAGCGTATGAGGACAGTGACCAACTACTTCTTGGTGAACCTGGCCTTCTCAGATGCCTCTATGGCTGCTTTCAATACTGTCATCAACTTCGTCTATGCACTGCATAGCGAGTGGTACTTTGGAGAGGCTTACTGCCGCTTCCACAACTTCTTCCCTATCACAGCTGTCTTTGCCAGCATCTACTCCATGACGGCGATTGCAGTGGACAGGTGAGAAAGGACAGGAAGCTTTGGGGTCAGATTCTCTGTTATAAATAAATAAATAAATAAAATCAGAGAATGCACAATAAGTGAGGAGAGGCAGAGGAGATGCATAGCCCTCAACAGTTCATGTGTTCTTGTCTGCTTCTTTTAAAATCTCTCCCTAACATTTTTTTTTATTCATGTATTTGGTCTGTCTCTCTCCTTCAATCTTTCACTGGTTTTACTCTTGCTTTCTTTTACACACCCCTCTGTTTCACTTCAGCTGCTCTCTGTGCTCCTATCTTTGAATTCCAATTCTGTGAGAGGAGTCATTCCTCAGTGTTGCTTTCCTCACCTGCCAAAATGATCTGTTCCTCCACTGATGTCATCTAGTTCATACTGCTGAGGAGTTAGAGAGCACACATTTAGCAAGAGCATTTCAATTTCCCTCCTCTGTGCTTTGGCAGCTGGCAAAAGCATTTTTCTCCTTCTCAGAAACCACTTCAAACTGTTTTTAATGGCTCTTCCTATAGACAGTTCTGAGCTGCTTTGTTTCTCCTGACTTTAACTAAGGGGACTATTTACATTACCATCTGTGCACACACAGAGGTGTGGTAAGAACAGGCATTATAACGTTTCGTACTGTTTATTTTTTCTAATTACTGTCAGAAAACAGTCTTTGTGACTGAAAGAAAACAAAGCAGGGGCAAGCTTTACCGTTGTGCTGCTGACAATAATGGACCAGGACAGCTCCAGCCTCCATAGAGCAAGGGACAGACACTGCTGTCAGGCTTCCAACAGAGACGCTTTGATGACCATCTTTGTCAGAAGTTGCTGTGGCTCTCCCCTAGGAAATTTTCCTTCTTTATCATTATTTTCATGCATGCTGTACTAAAATGGATTTCCCACATGCTTCAGATATCCGAGCAATTCCTGAATTTCATTCAGAATAAGACTGCTTTATATTCAAGTCTTTTTGCTTTTTAGAAATGCACTTAAATCACCCACAAAACTCCTTTCTAGATGTTAAAATCATGTTATATATCTTGCCTGAAATGACTTGGCAGTGCTGCAGCACTTTCAGGCAGTGGTAGTCAGAACTTTTATGAGATTCGATTCATTTCCTGAAACTTCATAAATATCTTGTTTCCAGGTGCAAAGGTTGGGAAATATGCTGTTATGCCTTTCTCTGTGCTGCGGACATAGTCATAAAAATGCTCTTCTCTTAGCGCTACTAGTTGCTAATATTATTTTGACATTCTAGGTGACATCTCAGCCAGATGAATTTCTCTGCTGTAAAGCTAGAAATGAAAGAGGAAATGAAATTCTTAACAGCTCTTCTACATTGCTGCTCCTGGGATAGCCGAGGACAGGATGAGAATCAAGCCCTCTTCTGCCGCTGATGTTCATTCACATAAATAAATGAGGAGGCAGTGCAAAGCCATATCTTAAACCAGGCAAAAATTTCTTCAGGTGCAAAGTCTGGTTTAGCTCAAGATTCTTGCCTAGTTTGACATTTTCAGAAAGAAAAAAGGTTTTTAGCAGATGCTGAGGATGTAGCTGCTATTGTTGCAGTGGTCCTTGCCATTAGCCAGTCGGTTGCTATGATGTTCTGAGTGAGGTTTTGATTTTTCTGACAAAATCACCCACAGAGATTAGTGTGTACTACCTGGAAAGTTTCTAAACATTCTAGGAAACTGGAAACAAAGGCAAAGTTGTTTTATATTATACCATTTCCTGAGAAGGAGAAGGATGCATTTCTAGAGCTAAACAGCTCTGTTCCACACCAACTGCTTCAACTGCTATGGTCATATATAAATGTACTTGAAATATTATCCTTGGTTTGACAATAAGAAACCCTGGTGTTTGGTAGTGAATCAATTACTGCTGTTACTCCCACTCGTGATAATTCTCACCTCAAAATCTCCTGAAGGAATTGCATCCCACCACACTTGCTACACCTGCCCCCAGACAAAGACCACAAAATCTTTCCTGGAGGGAGCACAGTGAAAAATGCCAAAAGCAACTTGTAAGTGGCTTCTCTGCAATACTAACAAGCATAATTTAAAATAAACAGAAGAACATTCCGTCAATGTTTCCTGATTCAGATTGCCATTCCTTTTATTTTTATATATAATATCAGACTAGATGTGTTCTGTATCTTTAACCACTTCTTAAGGTCAACCTTACATGTTCATGTTCATAACTAAAAAAGGCCCAATGCTGCAAACTAGGACTAAGCTATTGAGACAGGATCAAATAAGATGGCTTTGCCATAGAAACTGTTACAATTCAAATACTAAAAGGTCATGGGTTGCAACTCACTAAAAATGTGTCAGAGGATGCTCTGCTGGTCATTTTTAGACCATACCGACATGTGCCAAGTCTGAATGAGTCACTGTGACCCAGTCCTCACTGAGCAGAGTCAGGGGCAGCACAAGTTCTTTTCATGTCCAACTGTGCACAGGTTTCTAGAGGCCACAATGTACACGCTGTGAGCACCACGGGCTTCTGTTCCTCAGAGCAGACCACTTCTGGCAGTGGAAGGTGCTAGGTCTAGAGCTGAACATCCAAGTATCCAAGATTACTGCCCTACTTAGTGTCTACCTGGCCACTGAACACCATCTCAAATTTATGGGGGATTATTCACATTTCCAACCACCTTTTCTCAGAAGTCTTTTTCTCCTGCCTTCTGCTTCTCTTCCAGCAGGCTGCTTGGAAGATGCAAGTTGCCTACTCCACAGTGTGCTGCAGAGATGGCACGTGCTGGCTGTGACAAGGCCAACTCAAGCGCTAGAAGCAGCACAGGGTTAGCACTGCTCCCTCTGCTTCAGGGGCACTTGCTCACCTTCTGCAGCTTCTGCTCAGTTACGCTGCTTCCAGTACTCACTATGCTTCATCAAGCTCTTTACAGGGACACACTCTTAAAAATACAAAATTGACAACCATTTTTACAGATCAGATTCGGCCACCTATCCCTAGCCCTCTACTCCACAACAATCCCAGCCTATTTTTCGCTTCAGCTACTTGCAGAGTCAAAACTACTGAAATGTAAGAATGAGAAAATAAATCCGGTGTTAAAGGGATTCCAATTGTTACATACTACTTTCATTTATTCAGGGAATTTTCCTCATATATCTGAGAAACCTGATTATGTTGATGCAAACTCTGAAGTGTTACAATTTGTTGCATCAGTGAGCCTTAAATAATATGCCAACACAATCAACTACAAACCAGAAGACTATTAAAGTCACTTTTTCTAAATTAAGATATGATCATGCCCCAAAGTCCCAATACAATGTCAATAACTTCATTTTTTTTCTGGTCCTTCTAGTAAAAGGAAATGCCATTTGTCCTCACCTCAAAGAAAGGTGCAGAACTGTTAAATTCTCAGTTCAACAGAGTCATTATAAAGCTTCCGATAATGTGTTTATTCCGCAGAACTTGGTCTGCAACTGTATTTTCAAGAGCAATAAGACTATTAATATTAGAGCTAAGAGGCAGGTATATTAGCACTCTCATTTCTGTTATCCCAGACCGTTTTTTCAAATATGATGGCATAGCCTCAGGTTGGTGATGAATGTTCAAAACATACAAGCTTGATGGATTTTTTTTTTTTGAAAGTTTGCAATGAAGTCAAAGAAACAAAAAATCTGCAGAAGATTCAGAAAGAAAACTCAAGATCTGTGGGTCCTACCTTCTTTTTCCCAGCACCCTTGAACTCACTCTGTTGAGCACGAATTAAAATCAATTCAATCTTCTCTAACATAATACTAGACAAATATAAACTTTTCATGTCACAGAATAAGATTGAGTCATAACAGTACAGTCACCATGTCTCAGCTTCTTTTGAGCTGCCGATCTCTCTTCTTTTTAACAAATTTACTTATCTACATCCCTTTTTTAAATTAGATACTACTATACAAGTTCCTTTTAAAAAATGTGTCTTTTATTATTTCTACAGAGATATTAAACTCAACTGCACTCTAATCATTATTCTCAGAACAATGTCATTTACGTCAGACCCTGAACACTGTTTAAGATTAACTCAAGAGCTGCTTCTCTGCTTGGGGGCTACTCCTTACAGTAACTGCTCCATGAAGCAGTTAATATTGCCTGAAATGGATGTTATGCATTTATGCTTTTTATGCTTGGTGATAAAAAGTCACTGATATTTTCTATTAGCATTGCACCATGCGCCCTCACAGCTTTTCTCATTTCTCTTGGCAGTTCACCATTATGGTTGCCACACAGTTAGATATATAATTCTAAAGGTTATTTTTTCCTCGTCATGTCTGCAATTTCAAACCATAAAATTCTGTGTTGTCTGTCAAACTTTTGTTTTATCTGACTTGATTTTAAGCTATCTTTAACATTCAGTTTTATTATTCCTCTGGCATGATTTACTCTCACTTTCATAGGAAACTTAACACTGTCCCACTGGTTGCACTCCTCCAACAGTTTCTGGTATGTTTATTACACAAATATCCATAGCTAAAACTTGTAGTGTTAGCTTCCCACCTTATTTTTGAGACTTCTAGTATGTATACAGAAGTTCACATAAACATCGGTTAGTTTTCCATTTTTCACAATCATTATTCATTTACTGATGGTTGTTAGGGACTCTTCTATTCCTTATACTTAAATTTAAGTAGTAAAATACAAGCTGTAAAAGAACATACTCCCATGGCATAAACACATGATCCAGTTTATCAAATGAAACCTAAATTTGTCATGTGTACATGTTCAGATACTCAAATGATGATTTAGGCTCTTCAAACTCTTTAAGCATATGCTGTCAGACTGGTTATTATCACAATGCAGTGCCACAAGCTCTTAAAAGGAATCTGCTACTCAAATTCTGAAGAAAGCAGTTTGCACATAGTAAAATGTGTCCTCTTTCCAGCAGGATGCATTTTGGCATCTGCCTCTGCATGAGTTTCTATTCCTGGGACAAATGGCTCAAGGCCTTCAGGTGCCATAAACATTTCAAAACCAATAATACTGCTAAATCTACCAGCACCTTTGCTGTAGAATAACATTATCTGAATTGGGAGTTAACAGCCTGCATGCTATCTATTCTGTGTGCTCAAAAAGTACAGGGCAAGGTGTAGGGGAAACAAGCGCTTCAAAAATGCTTAGCAGGCTTAGATATAGAGTGCTTTATTTTTAGTTTTATTTGCCTCTCTGTCATGTAACTGTACACAAAAAAACCCTGTCATACCCCAAAACTAACGTTCAATACAGCTCTTTTCCCCTCTAGTGGATTATTTAATAATATTGTATCAACTTTGGTCATTAAAGATCAGGAAGAAAAAAACATGGTCAAAAATATACACTTTAAAATACTACTATTTTGTCAAGCAACATAGAATTCAAATGAGAAATGTCTTCATCCTACTCCTGTGTTCAATGGTTATATTTTAACACGAACCACATGATATTTCTGGATTCAAGTATGCAGGTTTCCCTCTACAAAAATGTTAGTCTTCACAATTTGGAGAGAAAGTTCAACAGGAGGGCCTCAAGGGATCAAAAAGAATCAAAATGCAAGATGTGAAGAATTCTATCTTGAAATGTCATTTGTAAGTCAACCATATGACCTGAGGGCCTGACATGATTTTCATGGGCTGCCAATTCTCTTTCAATCTAAGAAGGAGAGCAAGAAAGAAAAGAGAGAGAGAGATAAGTGAAACAGCATTTGGATGGAGATCATTTTGATCCAATGGCTAAAAGGTTCCATCTGCTAGAAGGAATCCGATTCTTGCTGTGGCATAAACTTAGAATGAGCCGTCAGAGACAGAATTGCATCTGTCAGAATTCATGTCAGAGTTACGTTGCTGATACCAGGCTCAGTTTGGGAATAAATGGCATAACAAATAATTCTTTCCTTTTGTTTTGCACTAAAAAAATCTTCTATTTAACAAGCTGCTTACAAAAGACGCAGTGAAGAAAATGAGGCTACTCGGCCAAGTTCCCCAGGAGCATAAGCAAAATTTACAACAATGCCAACCCCCAAGTCTTTCTGTCTATGCCAACACCCAAGTCTTTCTGTCTAAGGCAGGAAACAACATTTGACAAGTTCAAGTTACATGTTCAGAAGTTAAGTTCACTTTATATAGTGTCTTAGCTAGCCTTAAATACATTTCCTCAGTACCTTCATTTTTAGCTTAACGAATACTATTAAAAGATAAATTAGTTGTTTACTATGTAATGCAACCTGCAGTATTTTATCAGAGATACAGTTTAGGATACTTGTTTCTTTTTGTTCTTGAATATTATTGTCTATATGTCTGATCCATTAGCTAACAGCCAAATTTGTACTCTCTACGAGATTTGTGTTTACCAGAAATAAAGTTAATTTCCAAATAAATGCAGCCCACCATTCTACAAGCAGGACAACAATTTAAGTGCACTCCACATCTGGCTTATTCAGACTGGATATTTTGTATTACGCTTATCTTAACTGTTCTAACAGACTGAGCCAAAAGCTTTAAAATGAGGTATCAAAATTTTAGTCTCTAAATCAATTTTAGACACCAAAGCAAAAACTTCCCAATTATAAACTCACATAAAGAGAGACCTTCTGCCAAGGGAAGTCAGATAAGCATGAGGTAATCAGACATCCCATTTCTGTGCCTATTTGCAGTTATGGCATATACTACTGCAAATCAGTTAAAGGTTTATTAACATCTAGCTCATTACCAACAAGTTGCTCAAGAGACGGCACTGCTATGAGAACTCTGCCATACTGAGAAATCCCAGGTTCCCTGTTCCATTTCTAGTAATAGGTACCCAAAAGCAAGGCCATGGACACATGCATAGTTTAGTCTTGATCTAAAAGAAAGGAGAAAAAAAAAAGTTGCAGTGCTCAAGGCAGATCTGCCAATCCCCAAGAGCAGCACATGTGCCCCTGAGTGAATCAAGTTCAATTAACACTTTTAGGATACAACACACAATACACAATATGCTTGTTTGCATTCACCTATCATATGGCTATATGTCCATTTATGCTTTAAAACGACCACTGCATAATCACGACCTCACTCACTGCAGATCCTTCCAGCCACAAATCCGTCAGAGTGAATCCTACCATATGTCCATAGTCACACTTCTGCAGACAGAATCAATGAATGAATACAGCACAGAAATTAAAATACTTGGTTTTCCTCAATTAAAAAATCCCTCTAAAATAGCACAGTTCATTCCATCTCTTTTCATCTACTGTATCTATGTTACTGAGACACTTTATAAAGACTTTCTATAACTAAAGCTTTAAATCAGGTGCAGGGAATCAGAGCATTTTCCTCATCCAAGTTTCTTAATTATCAGCTTATTCCAAATGCAACTGTAGGAAACAATGCATCAAACCCAGCTTCTGTTTTGAAGAAACAACAGCATCTGTGTAGTCAGAAATGAAGTACACTCTTGCTTCTGCTGTTGACGAGCCTCTTATATGCAACCATTACAATTTTCCCTCAGTCTCTTCCTCTGTCAAGCACCAACTTCCTTTTACAGTTTGGGGATGAATTGATTCTCCCCACTCCATCCCCCCATTTGAATTCATAAACACCCTGTCATCAGGTGAAACAAAACACTCGAGATGATTAAGGGGCTCCAACTGTGTTCCCAACTGTGTCTCCAGATGGGTATTGGTACGATTCAATTTTGAGTGAGGCATTGTTTTAAGAACATCCTACACATGTATTAAAGACATGAATTTCATGTCTCTATTAGCCGAATTACGTTTTACAAAAGATAAATTGGAACTTATCTTTACTTTTTTCTTTCCAGTCTCTGAACACACTCTTAGCTTTAAATGGACCAAGCTGAAATCCCCAGAAAACATGGTCTAGCCTATTTTAGGCACATTTCCCATTTCATGAAATTTTGAGGTACATAAGATAGGCAACTGGTATTTACTAGTTCTTTCACATTTTTAGAATATGTGCTAAGATGACTTAAGCCTATACATTTGAAATAGGAAGGTAATTTTTTTCTTTTCTCTCCTGCTTTTTTTTTTTTTTTTTACAGGTGAGAATATATTAAGAACCTATGATCTCAGCATCATAAACCAATGCTTACAAGTGAGATTCATAGCTTGATCCTGTGTCTCCAAGAACATTTTTCAGGACCATAACACACAAACTTAGGAAGTCTTTGTATTACTTACCAGCTATTAGTCTCTTAAGTTACTTGTAAGCTGTAACAAACAGAGTACAAGAAATCAATGCAAGCAATCGCTGTATAATTATTCCACTGTTAAAGCACCTGCTTAAAGTGTTTATCAGTGTTATTCAAATGAGCACACCATGCTACACCAGCCACTCTGTCTTGCAGTCGAAGTGAACACTCATCAAGTGCAATGGAAAGACTCACTGACTTGAGCAGCAGTTAGCAGGGGACAAATTTTAAGATAAGCCAAAGCAGAATACAAGAGGTCAGTCAGATGCAACCTGGTAACAGCAAACAAAATTACATCAGTGATTCTGGTGATGAAACTGAAGTGCTATCTTTAAATTCTTTACAGAAAAACACACACGTTCAGAACAACGTGCAAACACTGAATCAAATAATTCACATTCTTGCAGGTGTTGGCTTAACTTGAATCTCTAAACGCACATATTTACATGCCTGAATTTCTAAAAATGCATACTCCATCTTATAATTATCTCCCAAGGGCTAGTGTTTATATTAGATAGGGTAATAATAGTTCTTCCTTGCTGTGATATATAAGCATAATGAGTTAATCCTTTCAAGTTCATACACGTTAGATAAGAATCTTCACTTTGTGGGGAAAAAAAAAATGCATCTGGGGTATTATTAGGAGTTCCCCTGGAGTGAGAAAGCATTAGAAGTCCAATCTTGAAATCAAGCCACCACAGTGAGAGTAAGATTTGATCCTTGATCAATACAACAAAATGGAATGAACAGGAAAGTTAGTGAAAAATGTGTTAATTTAGTATTTGTAATATACACAGGGATGAAAAAACGAAAAACAGGACTTGCTTTTCTTTTACTGCCTCCCTTGGTGCCTCCTATTGCTCTTTTTATCACACTTTTACAATTGTAATGACTGAGAGTAACCTTTTTACTGTCTCCTTTTTTGCACGTTCAAAATACACAGTTCACCAAGACAGTTAAGGTGAATTAAAAACAATGCTATCCTACCTACAAACAGAGAGCACATGAAATGCTTTCAAGCTTTGTGTATCTATTTCTCTTGGCGCTCTAAAGCCTCCTACATAACCAGAGGGAAGGCTCATCTCTGTGTACACACCAGCAGCAGTCTGAAGTCAGCCTATGTCTACTTCCCAAAAGGCATGAGTGCTTTTCAGGCTTCTGTAGCTGTTGCAGAGATGACTAATAATCCTAACAGAATGGCTGTTATTTTTCTCATTAGGGACAAACTCTGTATTATATAGCAGAGCAAATGAAGATGCAGCTATGTTGTTACTTTTGAATCAGATTCTTCTGTGACCAGATTAAGTAGCTTCTTGAGAAAGAGTTGTGACACTGATATTCCGCAGTTAACCAGGTGTCCTATAACTTTAAGATAATATGCAGTGAGCCTCTCCTCTTCCACTACTTCCTTCACAGGAGCTAAACAAAGAGCACAACTGAATCAACGAGCTACAGGATGAGAAATCTGTCTATATCCCTCACTCGACCCTTTTGGTTGCCTATAGATATAGGCTTATCACTGAAGGTTTATCTTGCATAGGTTTGTGTTTTCCTTTACAGGTACATGGCCATCACTGATCCCCTGAAGCCCAGGCTCTCTGCAACTGCTACTAAGGTGGTCATTGGAAGCATATGGATTTTGGCTATCCTGCTGGCCTTTCCCCAGTGCCTCTACTCCATAACCAAGGTGATGCCTGGGAGAACTCTTTGCTATGTAGCATGGCCAGGTGGTCCAAAACACCATTTTACGTAAGCTTTTGTTCTTTTAAACTTGTGCATGACGATGTCTACATTTGCGATGTTCTTGGCAAAAGCTGTAGAGTATCACGCAAAAACTTGACTCTTCAGAAACGTAGAGCAGACTAGCTAGACTAGGAAGACAGTGCATTTAAATGATAAGTGGAACTTGACTTTTCATTCTTTTCAACTTCTATGTATGTTTTCTGCCCCATGCTGCATGTTTACCACCATGGCCTCAGTTAAGACAGTTACTTGCATACAAAGCACACGTGTTCAGAAAGGGGGACAGAACATGGAGTCTAAGGCAAACTTTCAGATCATCCTAACTAAAAAAACAAGCATTTCCCCTTTCTCTTTGACCCAGTTCCACTTCCTGGAAGTGCAGAATAGCTATCAATTAAACTGAATATACCCTGCTTGTCCCTCGGGCAGAAAAAGGACAAGTGGTTACTTAGCCATAGAATTAATTACTTGCCCTTTCATGTCTTTGTTGGCATTAAAGATGAGTTCTGTATTCAAGGCTGAAAAATTGGACAACCACATAGGAGCCATCCATATTTCTTTTGAGGGCAGTCAAATCATTCTTAATGAGGGTTGGGGGATTCTTCCCTGACTGTTCACTGGAATATCATCTGAAGTTGCCATTTAACCAGCAACTAGCAGAAAGAAAATCAGTAGCTTTTTTTTCCCCAAAAACTTCAGCAGAGAGGAATGGAGATAGACAAGGGACTTGCTATATGAGAAAGCATATTTTACATTAAGTAACACATGATGCTCATCAGTGCTTTTGTAAAAATACACTATTATTGTTTTTCCTATTTAATTTATGGTCTAGACTAAAGTTCAAATCCCAGCTTGCCCCTAACATACTTGGCTGTGTAGCACTCCAAGGGATTCAGCTAGTTATGCACTTATTCTGCAGCTAACCGATTTTGATGGAGTTATTCTTAAGTTATGCCAGTACAAGTTCAGAATCAAAACTAGAAAGCCCATAAGTGCTTGCATTTCAATATAAAAAAATTGCAGTTCCCTGAGAGACTTTTCCAAGAAGGCAGTGAAAGCAGTAAGCCAGCTGGACAGCTTGTTGAGTTGGGCACAGTTCCAGGCAAAGGCAACCCCAGTTACCCATTCACGGACTAACAAATGAATATAGAAGATACTTTGTGTTACAGCAGCACTACTGACTTCTAATAGCACGTTCCTTTTGAGCAGCTCCTTCAAAAGCACTTAATAGCTTAATGCTTTTTCATTACAGGTATCATGTCATTGTGATCATACTGGTCTACTGCTTTCCACTGCTTGTCATGGGCATCACGTACAGCATAGTGGGAATTACGCTCTGGGGAGGAGAAATCCCAGGCGACACATCTGACAAATACCATGAGCAGCTCAAAGCTAAGAGAAAGGTACTGTTCCATTAAAGCTCACTAAGGGAATCCTGCTAACATCATATGTAATTAGGCTGCAAAATACAGCAGTATTTTCTTTCAGAAACACAATGTCATTTGAAACAATAGTAATAAGAGATCTACTCCAATAAAAACACTGTTTGACAAGTTGTATTTTATATTCACTAGCTTTTTTTTTTTTTCCTAACTTCAACATTCTTTTTAATAAGCGCGATATTTGGATTTTAACTTTTTAATCCACCTATGAATGCAAGCAGCATATCTGATATTTGAAAACTAAGTCCACATGATTTTGCCTTCACAGAACTAAAAATGTGCTTTGAATAGTGGGCTTTCAAAGTATTAAAAGCTCCTCTTGAAACAGATTCTCATCCTACTGAAAAAAATGAATCTTATTGTAATTTTCAGTAGATTAAGGATGAGACATCTTTGAGATGAGTGCTGATCAGCCTGTTGTTAATGAATAATTTATGTTTAAAATCAAAACCAGTTTTAGTGCGAAAAACATCAAACTATTTTTCCCAGGAATTTTCTTTCATTGTAAGTATTGCCTAATCTATTAAAGTAGATGCTTATGTAATGATAGTTTCATTGATTGAAGAACCTTTTCTTTAAAGCTTTCTCTTAACTGTGCAGGAAAAACATCTTTAAAATATCAAAATACAGAATAATAAGCAAGCCTATTGTATTATTTCTGATAATTTTCATACTAAAACAAGTTTAAGTTTTCAGATTTGTACCTACAGCACCACGCACAGACTAACTGCACATGTTCAATTGCTCAGTTTCTCTGCCTGGCACAGTGAATGCATTTGGCAGGACACTTCCATACCCTGGTCTTGCTACAAACCCACACCAGAGCTGATAGGAGATCTTCTATAAATAATGGGAAACATTGATGCCCCCATTTCTTTCAAGTCACTACACCTGACTTTCAGGTCATTTTCCAGGAATATAAAAGTGGTTTTACCTCAGCACTACACAGGAAGAGTGGTTATGGCAGAGAATATATGGAAGGCAGTATTAGGATATTTTCTCATTCATACACCTTCAGACGCATTAGAAAAAAAATGCAAAGCACTCTATGCCATGGTTCAGTCGACAGAATGGTAGATGCACTTAGGCAGGGTTACCATGTGATGTGCAATTTCTCCCATGGCACCAGATGGGTTATTTGTTTTGGTCTTTACATAGCTGTTAGGAGAAAAAGTGCCATCCTCTCTTAAGGAAGCAAAATATATTGACTGGTATTGTCCCCTCTATTGCCTTGTAATATTTCAAAGATTATTTGGAACATCAGCTTCAAGATCATGACAAATCACCCTGGAAAACTAACCAGTT
>NW_010584041.1:80486-142058 GCF_000705375.1 Tinamus guttatus | reverse complement strand
CCGGGACGGCCAAGCCCCTCGGGGCAGCCGCGCCGAGCAGCACCCGCTGCCTTGTGCTGCTGTCGCTTCGGTCGAGCCTGGGGATTTGGGCCGGCCGGGGCCGAACTGCGCCGTATGCGGTGTCCTCCGCGGGTCACTGGATCCCTGTGCTGTGGAGGGCTTGGGTCTTCTGTGCGGCTTCCTCCCTGAGTTTGCATCAGCTGTGTGCACACAGTATCTCTGCCTTCCCCTCCAAGAGGCTGCTTTTATTTATGTTTATTTTTACTTAGAGAATACACTTAGAAATAAACTGTTAAAGAAACAACGTTGCAGAATAGGGTCCCTGGTATTTTCTTTCCCATTCTGGCCAAGACGTTCAAGTTGCAAATCAAGACCCAGCTGCTGCTGTTGCAGGAGTATTTGTTGCACATTTTGGTGGTTTCTCTGGGGTGGGCAGTAGCCGCTGATTTGCGCTGCTGCCTGAGTAGAGGAAAGGGTCAGGTGAAGCTCTCTTGTCATTTGGAGGTTTCCCAGTTGAAGCTGCAGGATGGTTCTTGGTTCTATGGCGTTGCACAGTACATGTACTCTACTGTGTACATGTACACAGTACAGTACTGTGCATTTTGCACAGTAGTGATTTAGGTAGCATACAGGAGCATATCCTGAAATAAAATGGTTAGGGAAGTGGCAATTTAGGTAGAAGTTTTAGTTGGCAATGCAGTTACATAAGTAACTACCTACATAGGTTACCTGGGGTACTTCAGGATTGGGTTTCAGTGCATTTCCTCTGACTAGACACCACTTTTGATCTACAGGGGCATTCCCAATGGTGCCAATAGGATTTTTATGTGTTGATCAAGCTGATAGATGCTCCTTAATGGTCAAAAGTTAAAGGCCTGGACTTTGAGCATCTTTTACAACCTTTGTAGCCTGTGTGGTATGAACCATGAGCTGGACACAGCATATGATGAGGTTTGACATTTTACATACTTTAAACACTGATCAGAAAGTACTTATGTCTGAGATGGTCCCAGACGTGCAACCATGTTTCGAAATCATTACGGCCAACACTGATTTTTATCACTGTCATTGCACAGATCAGAGTGAATCAGATGAACTGAAAATCTAACTAGTACTTTTTTTCCTCAGTTGACAAAATGTTTGTAGGATCAGACCTTTTTTGTATTTTTACAACACTGTTAAAACTTTTTTTTTCCATGTTTCAGAATCAATATTGTACATTCTCTTGCTCCTGTGGTGGAAAAACATGTCTCCACAGTTGGAAGCTTAATACTTAAATAGAATCTGAGCTTAAAGCCCTTATTGGACAGATGGCTAATTTTACTGGTCTGACCTTGCCTCTTAGGGATCTAGTCCCATGATCCTTGGTTATCGTAATAGCTACTATTAAGTACATGAGGAAATTAAATAGGTAGTAGTTGTGAATGAGATGATTAGTAGCTTGCATTAAAATATTGGATAAACAAATTTGGGGATGGGAACCTGTAGGTATTTTTAAAGATCCCACTAACATATTGGTCTTCTTTCCCCTGATCACAGCAGAATGGTGTGTTCCTATGTATTAAAATATTTTAACTCAGAAACAAATAATTTATAGTGCTGTGAAAAAGGAGAATTAATATGCTAACATAGTATAGACATTATTTTTCTTAGCTGTGCATTTTCTGTTTGCAGAAACAGAAGGGAGTTTCTGTGCAGCAGTGTGTAGCTCCCAGCTACCTCTTGCCAAAGGCTACTGGAATTGGGGGTTTCCAAGAACCCTGTGCCTGAGTCCCTGTTTTGAAGGGTCATTTTCAAAACATTGAGAAAATCTCTGCCTTGTTTTTTATGCTCCATGATTAGCAATGAAAGGCAACTATCATTTATTCACAAGTCAGAAAATAACAGGTGAAGAGGATGCAGGATAGTGAAAGGTGTGGAAGTTTTTCACTTTGCCCTTGCCAAATACAGGATCTGTATCTGAAGTGCAAGTAATGGATCACATGGAGAGAAAAGTGATGAAACCACTTTATCTTTAATAACGGGAGCTAACTGGGAAGTCCTGTGGGTCAAAAGCGAAAGCAGTAGTCAAATACAGCTCCATTTTTCCCAGTTTCTTCATTTGGGACTTGGTTTGCAAAGATCTGTTTTGTAGTTCCAAGAAAGCGGTGGAGTGAGAAGGAAATCTGTTTGTGAAGTTAAAATGAGTTGTAAAATTACTACAAATACAGCTTGCTAAATTCAACTTCAGCAACAAAAACTGTCTTGCTAAAATCAAAACGCCCTGAAGACTGCTAAACTCATTTGAACATTTATTTACAGTTGTGTGATGCCCTCACTGGAAACAAGGAAATGGGATGACAGACACTTTGGGAAGGGCTTAAAACAAATCTTTAGACACCGGATGGTGAATACCATAGTTGGGAAGAGATTAGTCTGGGATTCTCTAAATCTTTTGCTCCCAGAAGAAACTGGCACTTGTTCTCTTTCTTTCAAATGATTTTCTTGCTTTTGCCTTCTGCAAAGCCACAGACTTTTACTGCTTCTGATTCATGTGTCAGTTAACTGATTGCTGAAAAGTCTACATCTTTTACGTGTAATACTGCTACTAATACAATTATATTGAATTTTAATGGTTCTGTGATTTTAGAGAAATACAGGGGAAAGAGCTGACCACTAATCTGATTGGCCATGAATGTTCATGGCACGAACTTGTTGCACCGTATTACATTGTTACTTTCTTTTATAACAGAGAGTAAATACTGAAATCCAAAGGCCTGCAGACATTACGCGTATCAGGTTGATCTGCACAGAAAACAATAAGGCATTCATATGTGAGTTTTTTTTTTTAATGATTACCAATTAATAGAAATAAACAATTGAATTTCCTAGCTTGAATCAGTGTCACAGATGTGCACAGTGGCAGAGTCACTGACTTTGTGGATGTTAGTGCTGGAAGAATTAGTGCAACTAAAGATAGAGACAGACCTTTATGAGAGTGCATCGCTCAATATCAGAGCCAGATTTTCAAAAGAACCCAGTCCCCAGGTCAGCATTACACTAAACTACTTTTTTTTTTTTTTTTCCCAAAGAATTTGGCACTGAGATAGTTGAATTCTTTAGAAAATCTGCCTATAATAAGAGCTGCTGGATATGGAACACTTTGGGAAATCTAGCCCTATTTAGATATCAAAATAGGTCAAGCTACCTTGAAAATTATATCTGTAGACATGGAAAATGTTACTGTCTTTTGGGTAGGAAAAAGGTGGTTTTAGTTTTTTTAAATATTATGAATTTTTGGGAACAACATTAGAATGGGTTGTAATTCATTGTTACAATAAATTCTACATGTAAAGCATGCAAGGATAAGGCTGATCTCCTGAGTTTGAAATACCTATGAGAAAAGAAATGAGTCTAAGCCTGAATGATTCTTAATATAAGGGCTGCAGAACTGGCATCAAAGGTGTATGTCTATGAGCTAAAACTAATAAAAAAGATGTGAATTATTTATTTGAGGGAACATTAGTATCATTCTTTTATTTTTTCAGACACGCACTAAAACGTGGACTATTAGAAAACAGTAGTGTATGACTTAAACACCAATAAAATCAAACATACATTAATGATATATGTGTTTGTTGTTGTTTATCATATTTGAGTGTCACTTGTGTCACAACACTGATGTTTTTGTTTTGACTGGACTTGTAATCATAACTTTTGAGCCAATATTCAGGTGCTATTACTGCCTACATTCATCAATCTCATCACCACGTTGCATGACAAATTTCTCTGAGAGATAGGAATATTGTTCCCATTCCCTCTAGGGCAGAAGATACCATTATGGCTAAGAACTCATTGGATTATTTCACTTTAGCCTGTTAATTAGTATATCACTGTTAATCACTCATTTCAAAGTATGTCTTATAATTTTATTTAATCTTGTTCGTTTCAAAATGTCTCCTCCTGCTCTTTGTATCCTGAAATTGCTATTTTCCTCTGTAAAAGGAAATGTTCCCTCCAAAACTGTTATATAAAACATGCATAAAACATCTTGGATGTGCAAGGTTTGATATTTTTTGCAGAAGCTTAAAGGGCATTTCCAAACGTGAATTGGCTACAAAACTTACACCATTCCTCACAAAGGTAAAGTTTCAATATTGGTAAGATTATGCCAAAAGCAGAGTTGGAAATTCCCAATGATGCTTTGGAGAAGAGAGGTCATTTTGGAGTCAAGGCTGAGACTTGGATATCTTTATTGCTGCCATAGACTTGTTCTTTGAGTGTTTGCCAGTCTTTTCCAGGCCAGGCTTTCCATCTTTAAAATGAACTTAGAGTGATTTGGCACTTTTATCCTTTCCCAAGCTTGCCACATTAGATTGTAAAAGGACTTCTATATAGTTCTCAGCAAAACTGTACTCCAAGTTTAGTCAAGGCTGCTAGCAAAGTACAACTTTAGTAATATTGCATAGGAGGAGGTCTCTGAATCTTCGTGTGCCTTGCAAGAAAGAAACACAACCTCTCTTATTCTCTAGAAAACACTGTGACACTGCAGTAGCCAGGGCACACGCTGGTGGATGCATTTCATTAGATATGAACATACCCAATGCGCAGATTTACATTCGTAACATTAAACTTAATAACAAGGATTCCAAACATCATTTGCCCAAAAAGCTTCCTGAAGAGCAGGAGAATACACTTTGACTTAAAGTAGAAGATGTGAGTGGTGACATCTCTTCAGTCCGCCATAAGCTCATCAGTTATCTGATGAGAGTATACTGGGGAGTTTCATATTCTTCAGATTAAATTTATTGCAGGGCTCAACATTATGTTCTGTTTCTGCTTGTATCGTTTTATGTAGTGTTACAAAAAGCAAAGCAAAGCAAACAAAAAAAAACCTATAACCAATAGAGTTGCTTGAAGACTTTTTATAACACAGATTAAGTGAAACACTAAAGCAAGTGGTTAATAGAAAGTTTTTTCCTCGTATTAAAAATGTTATCAAAAATATCAAAAATGCTAGTAAATTATCATGAATCAGTATTTGCAGATTTGATTGTTTCATTTTGTATTAGTAGATAGTTCAAGGTTTCTATTAGAAACAGGATTTATTTAAATATTAGAGTGTACTGTTCAGAGACATATTAGTGATCATGTATTAGTGGTCTGTGATCCAGCACTTAAAGCACAAGCATGAGGGAGACAGGTAGGCTACATGATTTTGAATGAAATTTCCTAAATTTTGTCTGTGCAAATGGATAGTGTATTGGAGAGGAAAGTGTATTGTGTAAATACACAATAGTGTATTGGAGAAATAGTGTATTGGAAATAGTGTATTGGAGAAAAGAAAAAAAAAAAGGGAACAAGTACCTGTTCTTTAAAATTATTTCTTGTTGAAAGGGAATACTTTTGTATAAAGACATGCATAATATGATGTCCTTTTGTCTTTTACTTTCAGTAAAAATGCTTAAACATGAAGATTTTTTTTTTTTTTGCATAAAACAACCTTCCCACCTCCACAATTCCTCAATGCAAATGTTCAAATCACAGAGAGGTAAATATTTTTTTCCAGACTTTTCAGAAAACGTTTATCACTAAGTTGAGAACAAGAACAGTAAAATTCATCTTCAAAAGTTACTGCTTCAGAAAGGCATAAGCCCCTGAAAATTGAAGGCTTAGAGGGGAAAGCTCCATCTCAACCAGATAGCTAAATCAAACCCAGCTAATGATACAATGTGAGATGATCCATAAAACTCTCAGGCAAAAAGTGTATAGTGTCAAATACATAAGTTCAAGTGGATTCTTCTCCTGAGCTCCATGTAATTACCCCCAGGAGCAAGGGCTACTCATGAAGACAGCTCATCAGGATTTTAGCATCAAATAAAAGAGAAACACACATAATACCAAGCCAGGGAACTGTTATTCAGAAGAAACAGGATTGCTTTTGGGCTATGAACAAAACCACTTCTTCTCTTACCAATTCTCTGACTATATTATTAGACGAAAGATTTGTTTTCTTAAAAAGGTCTTTCATTCAAGCATGCTAGAAAATAATTTTTAGACCTAGGTGAGACCCAGGTGCTCACATATGTGTATCACATCCAGGTGCTAACATATGTGTATCACAGAATGGCAGGTGCAGAATATGTGGTGGATGGGTATTTTTCAATTTACCTTATAATTATTAATTTTTTAAAAAGTACTAGTGCATATGAGAGTCAAATTAAGAACAGTTCCAGTTTTCTTAAGGGGCACCAGTTCTCAGCTGGTGTTATCTCAAACACAAAGATCTCTAGGGTTGCAGGAATCCTAAGACAAATTATCCTTCATCCCTCTCTCAATTTTTACAGTCATTAAAAGTTGCAGGCAACTGTGAAAATGATGGCATAGTCAAATATCTAACACCTGTGCACATCTGAAACCTGCAATTTGAGTTGTTTTTCTAAAATTGAGGGGTAGGAGCATATTGTGAATGTTCAGCATCCTGCTTTCAAATATGGAAATCATTCTAATTCCTTTAATGTCTTAGAGGTATTATTCCACATATAGAGTTCTAAAACAGAACTGGCTTTAAGTTGCTGAGCTCAAAAAGGTTCTGAAAAAAATGAATAGGATAAATATAGATATTTTTCCTCAAATTCATAGATCTTCTTCAATCAGAAGCTCATTTTAGAAAACAACAAATGGGTGAAACATTAATCTGCAAATTGTTGTCTATGACCAACCAAAACTTCTAGCAGAAGCTAGAATGTGTTGCTTGGAGCAGAAATGGTAGGTCTGTTTCATATCCTGCTTTCTAGATAGTCACAGGGGAGGACAACGAGTTTCTAAAAATAAGCAAACTTTTTTATTAAGATAACTGTTTACAGAGATGGTGGAATTACAGCTGGTAACCCAGCCATGTACACAGAGACCAAGTTCTGCAGACGCCTTTGCCTTGTTTTTTCATTCAGGTTGTTACTGTTTTCATCTTAATTGACCTGTCATAATGTCAACACTATGTTACAGTGAACTCCATGTTGTTGACTATATGCTCAACAATTACAATTTTCTTCATATATGTGCTAATGAATTTAAGACATTAAAGCCTTTTCATTCGTGGAGTAGTAAGACTTAGTAACTACAATGAGGATGAAAGAAGGAATGTGGGCAAAAGTCACTACAAGACAAAGGATGAGCCACCACCTAAAAATGTTTAGAAACATAAAGAATCCTTTGAACTGGTTGTGGCCAGGAGGAACCCCCCTGAAGAGGCTGAGAGAAGTGCATGGTTGGTATGGATAAGGTGGACTCTGCAAGTTGCAGAAGTGATGTACTTGTGGAGCAGGGAATGTAATGAGAAGGTTTGGGAGCAGCAGGTTGTTAGCTTCATGGATGACAAACCTGTGTCCAAGCTGCTTGCTG
Organism: Tinamus guttatus; assembly: GCF_000705375.1. The sequence continues at coordinate 134,678 of NW_010584041.1, read as the reverse complement.
TTCTCTTTTGTAACTGGTCTCTACCTATGCTGATATGTTTCCATGTCTAGACTTCTCTGACAGTAACATTTCAGAGGCTCCTCAGTCTCTCAGTCATTTTCCCTGCTTTCACCTCTCGCTGCATCTTACTGGCTCTTTAGATACACAGCTGTGTCCTAAACTAGATTAGCGAAGTGATTCAGATTAAAAAACACATTTTCTTTCACCTAATAGATACAAAGAGCTTTCTTTGTGGTTTCTATTGACACTATTAATGGAAGGAGAGACTTATTGGCTGCAGAAGATAGTGAAGTTGTCCTGTTTTGTAGGGAGGAGCGGAGTTGTCTTGTTTGTTGAGAAGAATTTCCTGCTGCTTGAAAAGTTTCCAAATTTCCTCTCTGATTCAGTACTGTGATTCAATACAATCACAGTTGCATTTGTGCTAATTTCTGCAGTCAGTGTAAAATTATTGGACAGTAGCATCTAAATAAACCTTGCTGCCAGAGTACAAAAGCTTTGGCATGGGCTTAATAGCAAAAGTTATTAGCTTGCTAGATTTCAGTCTGGTAGAAACACCAAAATTCAAATTTCTATTTCCATTGTGCCTCTTGATTTGTCATGTCTTCCTTCAGAACAGTGGCAGGATTTTTGAAACCATTCTGCCTCATATCTGCATTTTCAAAGTTAAGGTTTCATTCTTTAGTTTTGCATTATGCAGCTTCAAGAGGCCCATTTTTATGTTTTAAAAATAGGACACACAATCTTGTCTTTAGCTGTCCATTCAAAAAAGGTTATGCCAAGTTTCAGTTCTTTGGTAGCAACTGAGGGGCTGATCTGCCGGAAAGCATCTTTGCAGAGAAGGATCTGGGGATTCTGGTGGATAACAAGGTGAACATGGGCCAGCAGTGTGTCCTCGCAGGAAAGAAGGCCAACAGCACCCAGGGCTTCATTAGGAAGAGCATTGCCAGCAGGTTGAGAGAGGTGATCCTGTCTACTCAGTCTTGGAGAGGCCACATGAGTGCTGGGTCCAGTGCTGAATGGCCCAGTACAGGTAAGATGTGGAGTGGAGTGACTCAGCGAAGGTCATGAGGATGATTAAGGGATTGGAGCATCTGATAGACAAGAAGAGGCTGAGAGTGCTTGAACTATTCAGCCTGAAGGAGAGAAGGCTCAGGGATAAAAATACCTGATGGTGGGATGGAAGGAGACAGGTTCAGACTGTTCTCAGAGGTGCCCGGTGGCAGGACAAGTGCCAATGAACACAGCCTGAACTACAGAAAACTCCATTTAGACAGTGGAAGAAATGTGTTTACTGTGAGAGTGGTCAAACACTGGAACAGGTCACCCAGATAGATTGTGGGGTCCCCATTCTTGGAGATATCCAAAGCCTGGCTGGACATGGTCCTAGACAGCTTGCTGTAATTGACCTTGCTCTGAGCAGGGGTTTGGGCTAGATAAGCTCCAGAGGTGTCTCCAACCTCAACCGTTAGGTGATTTTGTGAAATGCCAAAAACTGCTTTTGAAAAGGTGTACTTTAGCACTTGCCTTTAGCCTCCTTCATGCTGCTCACCATACTGCCATCGATTGATAACAGCAGCCGTACAATTATAACTCCTCTCTGCTTTGTACAGAGAAATCAGACATTTGCTTTTAGTTGTAATCAATACCAAGTTGTTCTGTGGGGTATAACTCTATTCTGTACAGAGTTTGAGGTGGTGAAACTGTTGATGAGGCCTGTGCCTAAACCTCTGGTCTCACTAACCTGGATGGACATTCCTTTTTGTTGCAGTTTCTGGTGCATGCCCAGATGCGTGTGTCCATCAATAATCAGCTTCAAAATAATTAGGGAGAACTTGGAGGGATTGTGTGAAGCCAAGATGCTGTGTGTCCTATCATCAGCCTGCACTTTTACTGTTCATCACACACTCTGCTCTGTCCTCTTTAATCTTTGTGAGTATCTATGTGTGTGCACAATGATTGCAGGAATTTTCTATCTGACATAGCATCAGTTTTCTAAAAGATAGCCTTGTATTTTATTTCTTATACCAAGTTAAATGTTTCTTTAAGAGTTTAATGTTTTGTATCAGAGAAACATTGAGAGAGAAAAACTGTCATAGATAGAGCAAAGAGATTAAGAGACATTAAGAGAAACATTTTTCAAGTAGCCTGAACAATATAGCCATGGTTCTTATTGAAGATATTAAACTTTGGATAGCTAACTCCAGAAAAATATACTCTCAAATTATATTGATGGATGGGAAAAGGACTTTTCAAGTTATTTACCTGACATTTTAAATGGTTTTTATGTGTGTTTTATCTGTATCTATAGATATGATAAAATACATCTATATAGGTATAAAACAAATGTATACACATATAAAATATGTATATAGATAGAATATATCTATATACATATATGCATATATAGATACAATATAAAATTGGAAAATAAGGATTTTATATATGTATGTATATATACACACACATATAAAACAAAACTGTTTTGTGGTAGTAAATACAAAAGCTTTTAGCTGTGTTGAACTGTCAGAAAAAAGTGGCAAGCTGAATTTTATTCTTTTTTTGTCATTTCAGAACAGTAATAACCTACTTAATACTGTACATATACATAAGACACTGCTATGAACTTTAAATACTGGGTGGTCAACTTGGCTAATCTTTTCAGGTTTCTTCTTATAGCAGCATGAGTGTTGTGTGTCTTAATGCAGAATTTCTCATACTATACATATCATTAGCATGAAGAAATCTTCTTCAGTATTACTCAAAACCTCATAGGATATTACCTGTGTTTGTGATATGTGTGTTATTTTGTACCCTTGACAAAAGGGGGGTCTTGTAATAAAATATTATAAAAGGAAAGAGCTGGAGGACAAGAAAGCTAGTCAATTGCTTAATTTATTTTTAAGCTTTAAGGCTAATGAAACTGAAACAAGTACTAGGGTCTTGGTGTGCTTAATAGTGAGTAGTGGTTTCACACAGAAAGCTTCCTGTGGCCTGCAACTTGAAGGGTTAAGGCTTGAAGCAAGATGTCATCTTGGAAAGGCTCCCTGTCCCATCTTCCCACTTCAAGCGGCCATGTTGTCCTGTCACTTGCCTTGCTCTGTCCCTGGAGCTCATCCCATTCCATTCAGCTCCTCACTGTCTCAGATACTTAACCAGGAGAAAAGAGAAGTTTTTTTCCCTCTGGCGTTAGTGAGTTGAATTCTCGTATCATGAGCTCAGATGAACATCTGAGTCAGCGCAAAAGAGGAGAGAGAACCCTAGGAGTTGGGATGGGAAGGTAGAGGTAGAGAGATGGGGAAGTGGAGAGGTGGCAGGGCAAGAGATGAGACTTTTCCATTTCAGTGTCCATGAGCTGTTACTTCTGCTCCATGGCACTCTTAAATGATGCAAGTTTTCCCAGGTCCAGAGTTTCGTTTGCAGCTTTCATGATCTGTTTTCCCTGAGGCAGATGTGGTAAACGTTCTGTGTGTAGCAGTGAGCAAAGTCTCTGCTCTTTGCTAGCTGCTGCCCTATAACCTGGTTGCTTTTTCTTCACTGCCACTGGATGTTGCAATGCAGAAAACAAGCGAGCGGGATGAGGCAGGAAGGATGCCACCAGCACGCTGGCACTTGTGGTTGGATTGCTGGCTTTTTTCCAGCTGGTCCTCCTCTGTTGTATAGACATGTTAAAACATTTTTGCTGACTTACAACTACTTTCTAAAGCTATTTTAAATCTTCCAGCAACTTTTATTTCATTTTATTCATTTTATAAACTGTTTGGAAACTGGTGCACCAGCAGATGAGATGGGATTTGAAAAATGGAAAAAAAAATGCAGCTTCTGGAAATGGGAAGCAAACATATAGGGAATATCACAACAGGAGTAGCCTGTAGTCTTGAACACAGAGATGTTAGCCTTGGAGTAGCAGATTCACAGGGAATAAAGACCCAACTACCTTTTCTATTGACTGTGCTATCGTGCTGCAGACAGACCTCATGAATTAGGGAAGCCAGGCTGCAGCACTGGGACTATGACCGGTTAAGTGCGTGTCTGCTGAGGGCCATGAGCACTTGATCTTGGCTCAGGCTTTCAGGAATACACCTGAAGTTATGCAGCCAGAGCGCCTCTGTGGAGCTTTCCTTTAAAGGCATCTCCATTTACCTCTTTCCATTAGCCAGGGCAGTAAGGCACTTGTATTAGGAGAAATATTCCACTAAGTGTCTAAATGCAAATTCAGTTTATGTACTTGTGTTAGGCAGACCAGCTCCCAATCTGTAATAATCAAAGACATGAAGGACTCTCAAAGATAACAAAAGATTACCCTGTCTGTTCCCCTTCACTAAGTCCAGGATAGATATAAATTTAGACCTTTGCTTACAGATAATGGTCTACACTGTTTTTAATAACCTTTAGCATCGGGAATTCCACAAAAGCTGTTCCAGGATAACTATGATCAGTTAGTATGGTAGATTTTTTTTCGGTGTCTAACTCATTAAAAAATCCATTACAAAATCTTTTTTTCTCCTCTGCACATAAAATTTCAAAACAACTGGTCATTGCACTAGGAAACAGGCATCTCTCTCTGGAAAAGGTTCTTTCCCTGTCTTTTCTTTCCAGAACTGGAACCCTGCCCTGAATAATCACCTTACCCAAGGAGTACAAGGAATGGGACCTCTCTTCCCCATGCTTGCCTCTTCCCTTCTCTTTTCCAATTTGCAGGGCCAAGGCAAAGCAGGAAAGCAGACAGAGTGACTACTGCCATTGCGCCTGTTCATTTTTACTGGGATTCCCAGTATTGCATGCAGTAATGCCCAGTGGTTTGGGTTCTAGGCCATGCTTTCTTTATTGCTTTTTATCCTGGGCTATAAACACTCTGGTGATAAGTCACCTTAAACTTACCTGGACAGAAAGCAGATGCTGTACATGGCATTAGCAAAACTTTACAGGAGCTTGATGCTGCAGCACAAGCACAACAGGGAGAGACCGTCTGAAAACTTCTTGATGCAGCCATTGTCTTCCGTAATTTTTGTGGTTGGGAGATTCTTGCTTTCTTACATACTGCTGCTGAGCAGTGGGAGTTGGAAAAAGCTTCAAAGGGATGAAAAGATGGCACATTTTTTTCATTTAGGATTTCCTGACCTTTTTTGGTTTGTTATGCTGTCCTCATTCCCCTGTGGTGTTTACATAATCTAGTTCAGCCTGTAAGAAGAAGAAAATGGAAAAAAGCCCCTATCAATGTTTGGTGCTTTACAAATGAGAGTTTCGCCATTATTTCAGTGAGACAGTGATCAGGTCATAATATACTTTATTTTAGCACTAGGAAAGGACAGAATCTCCTCTTGATTTTTTTTTTTTAATATTGTGAAATTCCGTTTCATTAAAACAGATTTTTTTCCCATTAGTTAATGAACTGAAGTAATGTTTGAAACAAAAGCAATCTGAAGACTGAAGGATTTCTTTTTCTCTTTTGTAAAAGTTTCTGTTTGAAAACTTAATTTTAGAAATAGTTTGAATTCTCTTATGAGTTTTTCCTTTCTTCCTAATTCACCATTTTATGACATAAGTTGACAGCATTTCAACAGTAAATTTCCTTTGTTTTGTGAGATAGGAGACACATCAACCTATAAAATAAGAAGTTCTTTGATCACTACCTATTAAGAGTTACCCACAGAGATTTAAAAATAAAATAATGAGACAGCTGTTTCATTTTGCTGACCCACAGCCATGGCCTGTTGAGAAATTTCCACTAAAGTGGAAACAGGAAAATGTGACAAGCTTTATTCAGCTCTTCTGAAGTGACTCAGATTTGAACCTTGTGAACATAAGAAATGTAGTTGTTTTGAAGATTATTTGAAATATTCATCACTATTCATGACTGTAGGAAGATTTGGGGGTCATTTCATGACTGTTTTGAAGAAGAAACTTGGCTGAATATATGAGAGCAAGTTTCTTGCAATATTTGGAGCAAAGTGTCTACCTGAAGCAGTTACTTCTGAGATTTCCTGATTCCATTGAGGTTGAGCTGGGGACGTGGATTAATTTAAACCAGCGTGTTCATTTTGGACATCCAAGCTAATTCTTCTTAGGATTGCTAGTGCCAGTTGCATCACAGCTTGGGAGTTAAATAGTGCTGAGGAATGTTTCCAGGCTCTGGTACCTTGTTGCCTGTATGACAATGTTGCTCTTGGTCTCTGGCACACATTTTCCTGGGCTGACTAGCATTCTCGCAGCAGATCCTCCCCCTCTTCCTCAGGTGATGGAGAAGCTGTCGCAGGCAGAAACTGTTTCAAGGATGCGGTTTGTATGTGGCTATCCTGATTATAGAGTGTGGGACTTTAACAATATGGACCTCACTGTATGGCACAGTAGGATGGACACAATTTTACAGCAAGGCCATTCCTTGCCTGTCGGCTGCATAAGGGTGAGAACATAAGGATGCTGGCCACATTTCATTGACTAGTATAGATGTATTCTGAGACTGCCCTGACATGCTGCCAATGCTCTTCAAGGGTCAGGTGGAGTCTTAATTCTCACACAGGACAAGTAAAAGGGAGCAGGAACACATGGTCATTCTTAATTTTCAGAAATCTCTCAGCTGTGATAAATAGAAGTGAGATTCTTTTTTTTTTTTTAAATCTTTTTAATTTGATGTGCTTTTGAGATACAGAGGTTTAAATAATAGTAAAATTAATAGTAAAATGCTCTCCATCTGAGGGAGAGGACTCATATATTCTTTAGGTCACATGGAGAACTTGCTTGCTAGCTTCTTCGTTGTTTTAGTATGTTTTGTATATTTTCAGAAGTACAGAACCTAGGAGATGGATAAACAGTAAATTAAATAGCTGTACACAGAGAAGTAAATGCAACAGCATCATTTTCACATTTTCCACAGTTCTCACTTCTGTCTTGTATTTGAAACTCTTTTACAATATATAGTCATATGTGTAAGAGTGCTCTTCATTGATTGATGTTTTTTTTTTGCACGGGAACAAAATAATGGCTTCCATTTCCTGTTTCATCAACGCATTTTGAACAATATCGAATTTTATGTGCCTGACTAGTCAGAAAGAGGGATGACTATATTTGTACAGAAAGTGATTTTATTTTTTAAATAAATTCACTCCTTGCTCTTTATTATTAGAGTTGGTATCCATGAGTTCTTCGCTATTCATAGGATCCAATTGTAGAGGTTATTTTCAGCTGGGATCATCACTGAGACAAATCTTTGTAGTATATAGTAGATACATTTCTCCTTTTTTCTTTGCAATAACAGGTCTATATCTAGTTCAGGCATCAAGTCACCTGTCATTTGCAGGATTGTATTTAACAAGAGTTTTAGACAGAGCACTCTGCTCTGGAAATTTCACATCACTCTTTATAGATACCCTGCAAGTGGGAATCTGTCATCTACTCCTGCCATCCTGCTAAGTCCTTCCCGGGAAGAGCCACAGCTATTGAAACTCTGTGAGGGCAGAATACATTGAGGGTATATGGGGCAGTACTTCTGCGTTTGTCACAGCCGTGCCACGCAAGTCGAACCCACAGTGCTGTGTTCTGCCAGGTACATGGCTGACCAGCAGCTTTCTGCACATGCAGGTGCTCAGCAGAGCTCAGCTGTGTTCTTGAGCTGTGCATGGTGCCACCAGATCAAGGGGAATTTGGGGCTGAAATGTCAAAGTAGAGCTGTTTCTGACCTGATTTGTAGGGGATACTACAAATACCCAGGATGTTACCCCTGAAAATTGTTTTAGCATTCAAGCAGGTCATAAAACCATAACTGTTAAGACCAGCCCTGCCATTCATTTTTAGCATGTCTAATACCCGATGCACTGTAAAATCTTACAAAATACCTCAAGCACACATTTATCTCAAAGTAATTTGTTAGTGAAGCAGCAATGTGTACAACAGTTGTGATGAGCTGACAAACTGCTTTGATATGATGCTACAGAGTAACTGTTTAAAAGCCATAAGAACATTTGCGTCTCAGTGGGATAAACATTGCATGTGTCAGATATTGCAGTTGTTTTGTCATGGCTATGAAAGGAATGCTCAGCCTCAAAAAAAAAAGGATACTCTTTGCTTTCTACCAAAGTATGTGAAATTTGGACTCTGACAAAGCTTCTTTTAGTCACTAGAAGCCCATCCTTAATGACAAGGTCACAAGTTGCGACAGAGGCAAACTGTGGGGGATGTCCCATGGTATGAGACAGCCCAATTGATAGCCTGATTTGCCTTTCTCTTTATTCTTCCTTAGGAATAACTTCCGTGTGAGGGGCAGAGCTTGGCCATGTTTTCCTTTTCCTCTGCCATGCTTTTGGTTCAGAGGCAGTGTGCTTCAGGGATTCACCTGGCACAGGGAGTGCGGAAAGGCTGCTTATCGGGAAGGATGGATTACATGGTGGTGGAGGAGCTAATGTGGTACCAGGCTGTTTTGAGGAGGATCCTGCACACTGGGAAGCGGTGCTGCTGGGCTGCTGAGCATGCCTCGTACCTTCCTGCTGTTATCTTTGCAGTATTAAGGAAATTCTCTAATTTTAAGGGAAAATTAAACAAAGCAACAGAAAATGTAGGCACCTCTGACTCAGTTTTGCTCTAGTGTCAATTAGTCACAATTTATAAGGTGGTGCCAACCTGAAGTCGGTGTTTGACTCTCTGCGTCTGTGTCATCATCTGTGAACTGGAGATAATGCTGTTTAGTAGGGCTGGATGAATAATTTGTAGTGAAGATGCTTATTAAACACATGTTGCCTCTCTGTTTTTGAAGCTATTCTGCAGATGGATTACATTTTTTCAAATTTATGCTTTTTCAAAATTATTCACCAAAACATTCTGTAAATATTTTTATTAGCCTATAATGCATTCAAAATACGAGTTTGAAGACTGTTCAATACTTATCTACCTCACTACGTTTTGTGAAGATAATAAGGTATTTTCTGCGTGTAAAGTGTTGCCTAAATAGAGCCAAGAGAACCGAGAGGTACTTCAGCTGGATTGTTCTTACCAGTCGTTGGGTAGCTTAGCCTCAATGCACTGCTTGATGCGCTGCCTGGTTATTTGTTTGCTGAGGTATCTGTGTAGGACATGTTTAGATTCTCCTTGCCCCTTCTCCAGAAATTAAGGAAACAGAGAGATAAAGAGGATAGCTGTGCCACTGTCTGTGGGATGCTGGTAGTATATCTAGAAAGTGGTTAGAAAGAAACTACTCCATTTTACTGTCTGGGAAATGTGAAATTCTTGGAGGACTGGAGGAACAGTCTGACCATCTGACTGGTGTTTATTTACTAAAATCTATTAGTGCTACCTGTACATTTTTGAATGTTTCCATTGATTTTAATTACATAATTTCAGTGGATAAGAACAATTCATATATGTTGGAGTCAAGTTTTCTTACATCTGCAAAACATTCTTGAAGGTGGTATAATGCTTCATTCATTTCCAGAATTTCTTTCAAAAATTTCAACGAAAAGAGAGGTCTTCATGAGCAGCCCTTCGCACTGAAATAAGATGGTGAAAGAGGTTAGGCTGTCTTAAACCTTGTTTATATTTTTATATTTATTCTTTCATCAAAGCAATTAGCATTATCCAGGTTTACTTGGAATGGAGTGGAAAAGTAAATACGTAAAAAGACGAAGAAAGCAAAGATCCCTTGGTTTTACTGTCAGGTGTAGCCTCTGTCTATTCCCACTTCACCATTCATACAAAAAATATGAAACAAAAAGTTCCTAGTAGCAGAAAAATGCAGAGACAATCCTAAAAGGACCAGACTATCAGTTCTACTCCTATTTTAACTTTTCAGTATTGTTGTTGATTGTTAATGTGGAGAATTTGTAAGCTGTTCAGTTCTGTATTTAACTTCAATTCAAGTATTTTGATGGAAATGACAAGAGTAAATCTGATGTAGCTTTGCTTCACATTTTAAAATAACTGTTATAGCAACTTGATTTCTTGTGATATTTTTTCAGAACTAGCCAAGAAAATCAGGCTTTCTTAGCCTTTGCTTACAATTTTCATAACCAAAGGCATCCAGAAAACTATATATAGCAGATCTGTTGCCTTCAAAAATTTGAAGTTGCTATTTAAATATCATGATCAGTTCTCTGTTGCACTTATTTATGACATGGGTTAGATTTCAAGAGCATGAATGATGGCTGTTTAGAGAATTTGTGTTGAAAATCCTGATCCTGGTCACATAATCCATACATAGTCAACCTCAAAATAATTCTCACAGCCCACAGCTTCCTGAGAGATGGTTTGGGGACATGAGCTGTAGTGAAGATTCCTAGAAAATAACCAAATCCTTTTAAGCAGTAAAGCAACACTATTACTGTCTTTTCTCTAATACACCTTCTCTAAACACAGCTTAGTGCTTGCTGTCCTTGGTGGGCACAGCATCTTCATCATTAGTTTCATTTCCAGAGGTCAGATGCCAGCCTCATGCCTTCATTAAAATTACAGGAGCAGCCTGCAAATGCTTCAAGATCACCACAGTTTGATTAGAAATGATAGAGTTTTCTTCAGAACTTTACTGTGTTTAAGGGGATGATTGACCTGTGATCCTTATTATTTTACTAGATAAAATACACCTTTGCTTTTCCAAAGCTAATGCTGCTTCTCAGTTAATGGAAGAATATTCTTGGCAAGACTGTCCAAGAAACATTATGTATTCAAAAATTAGGAACACCTTGAAAAATCTCTTTGAGAGTCTAAGTAGGTTAATGAAGTTTGTATTACACCAGAGATTTATTCTGGTTACAGAATAGGCAAACTCTTCCACCAGCCTCTTTCTTTATACAGTAAATACAGTTGCTAACATGTAACCAGAGGCATAGATCTCATCTTTTTTTTTCTCCCAGTAGCTAGGTATTGCATTGAAATGCTGACTGGTGTAGTGTAAAAGAAGGGAGACAGATACTGTGAGATCGATACAGAGCTATAAACATGCTTCCCTTTTCATCTGATCAGACACTTCATTGATTTTGGCAAGACTGAAAGATCCGCTTGGGCATGCAGCGGTGAAACAAGGGAGCCCATCATTATAACTGCATCTAGCCCTCAGCAGTCAGTGAGGAGGAGGGAGGAACTGACCCCTCCATCATTCACTTCTCATCAAGTTAAACTTGCTGAAAAGTGAAACTTGGTGAAAAACCAGGCTTACTTCTAAAATTCTCCTTCCCATCTATAGCTATAGCAAAGGAACTGAAGTTCTGGAGGTCATCCACCTTTTGGTCACTCATAAAGGAGATTTTTCAGCCTGTATCAAAGCAGCATGGGGTGAGGATGAGGCTTTTTTTGGTTTCACTTTTTTCATCATCACCAAGTCGATTAAGAAATTAACTTGGAAATACATATGTGGGAATGGTTGTATAAGTGACTTGATTGCAGGTGGTGTCTGATGCAGGTAATAGGCTGGAGGGACACTCCCATGGCTCAAAGATTTTCTTGCTGGATTTGAAGTCTGTGGGAATGAGGAGGAAGCTTAATGCTACTGGTCTCCTGGTCTCCAGTCAGGACAAGGAACACATTCTGGGATGGGAAGACTGAGGTATGCGACACCAACTCTGCTGGTGGCACTGGAGTCTGAGGTGTCTCCGCTGGCCTGCCTGCCACCCTCCTCTTCCTCCTTCTGCTTCTCCTCTGAGAGGTGGGAAGGGAATCAGTACCATGTTCTCTGGGCCAGCTGAGAAAAGATGAGAAAACAAAAGGAGATAAACTGCTTCCTGATTTGTCTCATTTAATTCATTTAAACATATGCTACATTAAAACTGTCCTGATTCTTAAGACTTTCCCCATCTCTACTTTCCATACAAGTGACAAACAAAATTAGCATTAGGGGCAATTTTTAGGGTAGGTAACAATCAGTTTGACTATGAGTTGTGAACTATGTTTGACAGACTTTTAAAGAAGAGAGCAACACATATCAGTTCTTCTTTAAAAGCCTACCTGTTGGGTGACTCAAAGTGGGAGATTCTGTCTTATGGCTTCTTACACAATGTCATTTTGTTTTGAGGCAGATAGGCTGGGGCCTCCTGTAGATATACTACTGGATTCACTGAATTGCACAGCTTTCAGCGTGCAATGGAGAATGCCAAAGCAACATGCAAGCACCGTCACAGGATATACAGTAAGTACATCTTTAGATGATTCGTAGAGAACTGCAATACTCTGCCTAGCCTCACACCTATGCATCACTCCTAAGCATGCAGGAGAGATGGCTTTCAAACAAATAATGTAATTGCCCAGAAAGCGTTCAGGGGACGGTGGGCTTCAACTGATTGAGTTGTAACTTTAAGAAAGTAGAAGTTTATGTTTCAGAAGCAAGCTATGATGGGAATTTGGGCTGTATGCCAGTGGTTTGCAGTGGGAATAGATTGCTCTTCTGTTGCAGTTCCCAGCCAAGGAAGTTCCCAAAGCTCTTTGTAGCTTGTAGGACAAAGAAGTACAGCAGAGGAGATCAATATTACACTGTGAGAGTTATAGTGATTTCAGGCCCATTCAGATCCTTTCGCTTGTGATTTCATTAGCAGGAAGAGCTCTTGCAAGATAAACTGCTGCCTTCCCACAACAGCAGTACGTGCAAGCGAGGGGGAGACTTCTTTGGTCTGCTCCTCTTGATAGAAACTCTACTGCATGACATCACTGGGAGCCCAAGTTTGGCTTTAAATATCATGGAGAAATGTATTTTATCTAACTCCTATTTCTGTGGTGAATTTCCTTTCAAGAAGTCCAGCAATTTCCTTGTTTTGCCCAGCAATTCTGCTCTGGCCCGTCAACCTCCCTTCCATTCCCATGGAAGGATGCTCCATGGCAATGCAATTCAGTTCCAAAATGGAAGTTACCCAGAGGTGATTTTGCCATGGGCAAATTAGCACCAGTGATGTAGTGGATCTACTAGAATTGTTCATTTTTCCTGTTTACAGAAACTAACAGAAGTTGTGATTTTGCTAGCATTTTCAGTAAAACGATTTGCAATTTCTAAAAAAATGAATGTAATCTAAAATGCAGTTTTACATAAAAGATGCAAGTGGAAAACTCCTTACTGTCTTTAAAACTGATGTGCTCCAGAAGCATGAGGGGCTTCCCTGAAACTGTTTTTGTTGGTACACATACCCCTTAACCCCATGGCTTTGTAAATGACACAAATGCAGCACCTCTACAATGCTGAAATTGTTATGAAATTATGCATAATATAGAAGTATAACCTAGAAGCATCTGCTGTAAAAACAGAGGTGCAGGAAATAGGACTGTATATGGCATTGGAGAGTTGTTTCAATTGCTTACAGTTCTAGTATCAACTACAAAAAAATAAGGACATTGACTGCTTGGAATTCTTTCTAGTTTGACTTTTCTATAGGTTATAATATTTCCAAAAACAGTTTCAATACAATATAGTCTCATATGAGAAATATTGTTCACTCTTCCTTCAGTAGATGAAATAACCAAGCCTCAGTTTTAACTCTTGAGATCATGTATGGCATGATGATAAAATCAATGACAAATGTGGCATTTATAGTGCTGCACCCAAACCAGCTTTACTTAGGGTTGATTTTAGATGCTCTGGCATCTCAAGGTCTCTCTGCGCTTAGGAAATTAAATTCTTTGTGGTTCATTAGTTTCCTATACTTCCTTCACTGAATAGATGTGAGAAGAGACAGTTGTGATAAAGCAATTTGCATAATCACACAATATCAGTTGCTTCCTTATATGATGTCAAACGCCTAAGTTGTGCAGACCAGTTACATGAATCCTCCCCTGTTCAATCTAACTATGGCCAGATAATGCACAATTTAATTTGTCAGTTCAAGTCTGACCTGAAAGCTAGGCTGTGTTTCACATCATTAACACATAGATGGTCAGGCAGAGTCATTTGGTCATGATACAAGGCCTAACAAATGTGGAGGGAATGTCAATGGGGTGTAGCTTTTCATGCAATTGGAAAGGTAGGAAATCATAAACTTGGATACTTCTCACAGTCTGATAACAGTGTGCTTGTTTTTCAATCATTCTGAAGCATTGTATTACCGCTTGAGCTAGCTTGACTCTATCTTCTTCCCAAGGTCTTTTACGCGGAGGTTGAAGAGGGCAAAACAGTCAAACCACTTTCCCATGACGTTCCCCTGAGTCTGGATATGCTTAGCATGGTGAGTGTTGCTTTTCCTCAATAGTCAGATGCTAGTGTGGAGTTTGTAAGAGAGAACTTACAACAGTTGCTGACACCTTTTGAATCACCTATGCATTCAAGCACCAGATTTTCTCTTGCATTAAGCAAGGTGAAAATCATAATATTTTGCAATCCAGTCAGAAGGCTGTGATATCCTTTCGCTTCTCATAGTCTGACTAATTTTTAGTGTGAAACTATTGGCACTTGCTGAACATTTTACTTGCACTTTCTGCCATTTGCTAAAATACAACTTCCAATTTTAAATGTGCATTTTCAATATGCGGTTTGCTGCACTTCCCCCACGAAAGGGGAAATTGCATGAGTCTGCCCTTATGCTCCATTGCAAGTCTCAACATCTGTGTGTGTATACTGCAGTCTGTGACCCAAGTAGGCCTATAAGTTAGAGGACATGCACAATTTTCAGTGTATTTTTATTTGCACATGTGAGAGTCTGGCATCCAGAAGCATGGATCTGAAGTTTTATTGTGCTATTCTAAGTGCATTTGTAAAAGCCTGTCCCAGCTTCTGACCTTCTTGTTCTTAAAATCACATCTTTTTCTCATTGCTTTCTATTTTTCCCTTTTCTTTCATTTCTATTTTTCCTTTTATTTGCTTTATTTCCTTCACTTATTTCACTCTCCTCTTTTCTTTCCTCCGTCTCTCTTGCAGCTCAATTTCACCTTCCTTTTCTACTCGCAATTGTACAGGTCCCCTCCTACTGCACTGCTCAGCAATTAGTACTGGAGTGCAAGCAACCCTTCCATGCTTCTGGAATGTTTGGATATTGTTGGTTTTTAAGGGCTCTGCTCAAAACATGCAGCCATTTCTGCAGTGTGAAGGACTCTCTGAGTTCAGCAAAGAATTGGTGATGCTCCAGCCACTGCTCGGGCAAAGCACAAAGATGCTGCTCAAAAGAATCCCAGCTTGGGTGCTGTGAGGGGGTTGGGAAGTAGTCCAATCTTGAAGTAGTGATGTTGCCAAGAGAGGGATCAAGTGTCTATGTGTGCAAGCTCATGTGTTCATGAGCTTTTATGATATTTATTCTGTGATTCTTCTTCATAGTTTGATTTTTTAACCCCTTTCTCTTCTACTTATCTTCATTCTCCTGTTTTTCCTTATTTCTACTCCTTTTGCTTCCCTACTATGTTCAATGAAATGCATTGAAATTCAATGATATCCTCTAATCTATGTTGGACAGTGCTCAGAAACCTTCCCTATGGGAAGCATGAATGAGAGGAATTTACCTGTTTCATGCATTTTTTGGTCACGGTATTGTTAGTTCTGACTCCTGTAGGTTTTGGAGATTATAATGAATGAGTCAGTCTCATTGTCATGATAAATTATTTCTTTATTTGTGCATTATTTTATCCCTTCTGATGTTTATCTCTGTATTTCTTTTTTTTTTTCTTCCGAAAAAATTCTTGCTGGTAATGCCAATAGAGATCAAACAGCACATTCTTTTTTATCTTAATCCTGACAACAGCAATTCTTACTCCTTGGGAGAACAGATTCTGTGTCCAGTACTCACACAGATGAGTAGCAGCAACAAAGAATATTATATGATGCAACATTGTCCATGTTTTACTTCACTGACCCATTATTTATGTGCTTTTTCCATCACTTTCTTCATACGATGCTTCGTTACTAAGTCCTATTTCACTTTTTCCCAGGGTCATCTTGAAGGACAAGCAGTTTTTGTAAGTATTCCTTCTCCTAAACTCTAACAGCTGTGATTTCAAATAATACTGAACATCCTGATTCTGCCTTTCCACAGATTCACGCACTAAAATGTTTCCATATTGATCTCAAATGTTGATTCTACTTATCACTTACACAGAGTCTTTCATAGTGAGAATGTGATAAATAGCTCATACTCAAAATGTAGAGATAAAGAAATGCTCTGTTAAGGTATATTTTTGCAGGTATACCAGTTTCCATTTTAGAAATGGGTAATCTTTTCTGCCAGTCATCAAAAATATTTACAGATACCTTATTTTGCTTGAGGAGATGTGTGTAAGAACGAGATAAATTCAGGCAGTGAAAACTTGCAGCAGACAGGAATCAGAGCCACCATAATGGGAAAAAGACAAAGCATCCAGAAGTGCAGGAGTTGCCAGAGAGGAAAATATCTGAAGCTGTCCAGAGAGAGGAGAGGAGAAAGATCTATAGAAACATGTGCAGGCCAAATGAACGCACAGGAGGAAGGAGTGGGAGACTAACAAATCTTACGTAATAAGTTTAAAAGAAATACCCTTTCAGTGGCTTTGTAGCTGGTGAATTATTCAGATATTAATTATTTCCAGTCCTGTACTCAGTCCATTCTGCTTCCTGTGAACAGTAAATGGATCCAGCTCATTAGGAGGGAGGTAACTAGCAAGCGGTGCTCAGTTCAGGGTAACGTGAGGGCCATGATTTCCACATCTAATGAAACCCCTAAAATGAATAACCTCTTGTAAACTTTTCTTCTGAAATCTGATCTCGAAATGGAAAAATCATGTGGAGCCAGCTGATCTTGCGGGCCTTTCCTTGCCAGAAACATGAGTAATTTGATTGGACTATAGGAGGCCAGCGTCCAGGACGTTCTCGAACCAGGACTGTCTGGTTCTATCTCAGTTAAGCCAAGTTTGGATTATGATGTTTCAGAGTTGGGGTTCCATGCTGGACTGCTTTTTCTACTTGATGAAAATAATATTTCTGAGGGGTACTCGTGGAACTGTAAAACCGACTGGGATTAATCGGATCTCAGCTGTCATTAATCCTCAGGAAGTGATGTTCTTGCTGAAATGCTTTCTGTTATATTCATACCAAACACAACAGAAATCCACAAGTTTTGTGGTTAAGGCTGTGTTATTTGTCTTTCTACCCCTAACCTCCCATACTGATATGGTAATGTCTCTACTGCCTGCTCAGAAGCCGCTCTGAGTTGTGTGAGACTTGTAATGAGAGCTGCACTGGATCACCTGTTTGTGTGTATGCATGCATGCAGTAGTGCATCTATTCATTAGCAATTAGATAATCTATTATATCAGTGTAATAATCATTTCATAATGTAAACATATAAATGAGAGCAATGTGGAAAAGTGCAAATGCTGTTGTTCTACTGGGTATATGATTTGTTATGAAGTTGTATACAAATGTATATTAAATAAAAAATACATCAGATATTAAAAGTGGAATATTTTAGGTCTGGTATGGAGCTATGGAGAACAACAGTGCTCCCTATCAAGTGACCAAAAAACACGAGTACAAAATGGGAGTGACTGTCTGAAACTGTTAGTGTGGGGAAGGAGGTACCAAGGGATGAAGATATCATTACAGTTGGTTTCCGCAGGTGCAGTGCAACAAAAAGAAAGGAAAAAAAAGGTTTTATTTGAAAAATAATTCATAATCCAAATAATTTCTGCAAGCTGGTTTATCACACAACTTCTCAAACAGTTTTATTGGTATTGTTGAGGGAAGGACAGACTGTCTGACAAATGAAGACCTTCTTTCCAGTTTCAGGAGGGCTATGTGGTTCTTGTACATGGTTGACTCAACTACACAATCACATTACCTCACTGTATTCAAGAGAGTGAGCTTGCAAATGTCATTTCACAGGATCCTAGCAAGAATGTCGTATTTAAGACAAGAAAGTACAGCTGGTAACAGTAAAGCTCCATCTGGAATATAATGTCCACGTTTCGATCTCATGCTTTAAAAAGATAGAAGGCAAGTGGGAGAGAGTGAAAAGGAAAGCTACAAAATTGACTCATCCCTTCCATGTGTTACCCAAAGTCCATGAGTCCACTCTGTCTTCTGAGATACATAACACCTGGATTTGAGGCATAAACACAAGCAGAAGGAACAACATATTTTACCCCTCAGACAATGCGGTAAAAGGAGATACACTTCTCCAGAACCAAATTCCACACTGTCCTTGGTGTGTGGGGAATATTCCCTAAAACTGTCTGCCTAAACAGTTCCTGCAGGAGAGATGGCCATGGAGAAGGTAGTCTAATGATGCCCCAAATATTTACACATTCACTAAAGTCTCTGTCCTGGAAGATTAAATATACTTGATTTCAAAGATACCCACTGTATGCCCAGCTCTGTGTTCATGGAGAGGACATTACCAGCCAGGCAAACAGACGCTTTAGAGAGCTCTTGGCTGAGGTTTTGAGGATAAACAGTAAACTTTGATGCCCTAATAGATACTAGCATTTGATCCTGATTGGCTTTGCAGTAAATGAGATTCATGCAGTTGATCTTATAACAGACTTGAGTCTGGAGGTAGAAATGTCAGACAAAGACAGCCATATCCCATTATCTGCTGAGCACAGTTTCCTCAAAAGTTTTAAAGTCATGTGGCATATGATGAAGAAATTAATTCTTCATGAGAATTAATGTAACAAAGAGGGATGCTGCAGGAATTCATGTGCACAGGTTAAATACAGAGGAACAATATGGCATGGACGATGGAGATGCAGGAGCAGGATAATCAATATCATCAGCAAGGAGATGCAGGGTTTTCAGCAGCTGACTTTAACAATCACATTTTAAAAGATTCTTTTTTTTTTTTTTTTTTTTTTTTTTTTGTGCGACTGAAAGAACCAGATCAACCTTTTTTGTCTGAGTGGTCTTGCTGCCTCTTTCTGAACATTTGGTTTTCAGCAGTGTTATCATCTTTGTCAGATGAATCCAAATCGTTCAAGCAGATCAAGGGTGAAGGATGGAAAAAACAGGATAATAGGCAAGCATTCCAAGTTAATTGGAAATGAATACTGGGGATCCAAAACCACAGTTAGAGAAATGATAGATGGCAGAGTGCTGCTGAGCAATATTGTATTACAATACACTCCCAAAAAACAGGGACGGAAAGTTTGTCTGAGAGAACATCATAAGGAAACTTCTCAGAAAATAAAATTTTAGGATTGTATACTATTTTGCTGCACTTGGAAATGCAGGTTTCAGGTCTGTTCCAGCTTAAAGAAAAAGGAGTCCTCTGCATTTTCCCATGCATTGTGAATGCCATTTTTAATACTGAAGAAAGAGAAATAGAGGGAAAACTGTTGATAAAACATTCTTTACAATGTAGAAGTACATTTGTACTATAGAATTACATTTCTTCACATCAAAATATATCAGACCCTAAGCCACATATTTTATGCTTATTTGCCTATACTGTCAAAATCCTTAAATCTGGAATTTGCACTCTCTATGCTACAGATAAAGGATTCTGAATTTTCATGTACACATACACATGCTCTGTTCAGGACCAGATCTAAAAGTCTGAAGCTGATCCATGCTATTTGGACCAGGCAGTGATATAAGGGTTTGTGTGCTACTTGCTAATATTTGGGAGATTTCAGCAGGCTCCAGTGAAGAGTATTGCACATTCCTCTTCATGTGGAAGTGAGCATCACCTTCCTTGTAGTAGTTGACATCCTATGTTTGTGGCAGGAAGACAAAAGTATCTCTGCCCTCTCTTGAAGTGACCCACTTGTTTCAAGTCCAGGCTAAGAAAATTATGAGGCAATTGGTCTCTGATGAATTTGAAATTAAAGAACATCAACTCTTGCTGTTATATGTAGCTTCATTCTCAGAAGCTTCTACTGTCTCTGGGTACATATACATACATAAAAATGATCCAAACTCTTTAGGAATGTCAGCAATTGGCTCAAGGAAGGGAACAGTATGTGAATTTAACTCTACCAGCAAAAACATGAGAGCAAATGTAAACTATCTGCAACTCCATGAATTATTCTGAAACCTGGGTCTAGGTCAGCCCTATAGATTTCTCTGGGGTAAAGCTGCACCTCGACAGGAAACATGTGATCTTGTTTGTTTTTAGTGTTTCTGAGATGGACTGGAATTGGTACAGTTCTCCTAGGAGACTACATGGAAAATATCATGTAAAATCCCAGCAACCCAGCACACAGTGTCATTTTGAGCTGCATGGAATAACTTTCACGGTATTTCTGTCTTGTTTTCTTTTGACTGTGGTAGGAAGTTGTTATTGGTGATTTAAAACCGGGCACTACACATCGTGTTAGTGTTGGAGCATATGGTTGGGCAGGAAAAGGAAGACCCAGCATACCCAGACACGTAACCACCTTATCTCCAGGTAAAAATCCTTGTACATATGTCCTTTTTGCAAAAGTAGTGGGGCAGAGTCAAGCCAAGAGGTTTCACTGTTCTGTCAGATAAAAACAGACCATGCTGAAACCCCTCTTTGCTCAAAGCCAGCAGTAATCAGATAGCAGGAAGTGGCTGTGATGGCAACATGGTCAAAAACATTATTAATGATTTAAAACAATAAAAGCCATTATGCTTGGGATGCCTTATGGACCTACTGGACCCTTGGAGAAAGTTTTCTCCTTTCACTGGTATATGTTGCACCTGCAACATAGCTAATCGCTCACACCTAAATGTGCAGTTTGGTAATATTTCGCTATTACACTTTCAGCTGCTTGAGTTTTTAGAGAGGCAACAGAACAAGCAGAAAAGCCTACAAATTTTACTAAGTCTATGGTTGTTGAGGGTTTATGTGCTTTAAAGTCTTCTCTAATGCAATTCTTTTGGCTTAGGTAAGTGCATGCCCCCTGCACCACCCTACCAGCCCCAGATTGTTGTTGTTTCTGATTCCGAAGTCGCACTGTCCTGGAAACCTGGAGTCAGTGAAGGAAGTTCTCCAAGCCAGTACTATATGGTGGAATTTATCAGGCAAGTATAACCGTGGAATTAGATTTTCAATGTATACTACTTTTTTACCTAAACTCTGTTATTAAACTAAATACAGATTCTTTTCCTTGTTTGTTTACTCATTGAATATAGTACATTAGTTTTCACTCTCAGTGTGTGTTGAATTACTATGAAAAAACAAAGTCATAGCCAGAAATAATCTAAATAGATGTAAAATCAGCAATAAGACTTTCCTTATATTTGGAAAAAAAATCTTCACTTATTATGCTCAATCTAATAAAAGTCTGGGTAAATAAAATTTTAAATCTACCTTGTAGTTCAAACACTGTTAAATCACGCTGAGAAAACAATCGGGTGAGAGTGGTACCGCAGAGCTGATGTACCCTTAGCTACTATCAGAATAAATCCAGGAATTGCTAAATCAGTATGTTGGGTACTTTTAGCTGAAAAGTATTTTGAGTCTTGAGCTTGCAGGATTCAGATGCACCTCATTTTCCTAATGTTACTGCTTGCCGGAAATAATGACCCATTTTTTTTAATGTTAAAGTCTTCAAAATTTATAATAATAGAATTGCAATTTGAGGAGCTGTCATGAATGAAAAGATGTTATTTGAGTTGCTTTTATAAGATACATCTCAATGATCAGAAGCTGATGATTGTATTTGCATGCACAAATGTGTTCATTAACTTGTATAAGCTAATATTTGCATACAAAGATATCTATCTTCATGGACTTACCCTTTCAATGAATGCAATATTCAATCTTTTAAAGTTTAATACTTGGGTGAACATTTGATGACAAATTTTACTTGAGGCTGGTGAATAAGAAGAGAGAATTTCTTCCTTAATTACTCTGAGCTGTAAAGGTCAAATTAAATCCTTCTTTGGAAAAATACATTCCTTTTTTTTAATGAATTGTTGTAAAAAATGGTAGAAAAAGCTATTGATTGTCAATGCTTTAAATATGATTACAGCTTGGAGAATATAGGCATAGTGAAAAGAATGCCCAGGCTGGAAGCCTACTTGTGAACTTAATTTGCGCTTTTTGTTTGAATCAGAGAGCCCCGCATTTCTTGAGAAGCCCTATAATATTTTTTCACTTAGAGGCAGGATATGAGAACTAAAGATGTATAATGGTCAACATGTAAATTCTGCCATGGAATTACCATGAAATTTCTCCATTGTCTATTTTGCAACATAATGGTTACTTGAATCTTTTTCTCATCTCTTGGTTCAGATTCACTCAGTGGATTGGAAAGGGTTTTTGCTAAATTCTGAGTGATTGCATTTCTATCTTTTTCATTCTTCAGCCTGGAAAGTGGAGTTTTTGTACACTTCTTCATAAACATACTGGGTTGCTAACAGAAGTGGGCATCATAACCTCCATCTGATACATTGCAATTGCACCCTTCAATGTTTTTGTTCAGACAGAGAGCAGAAAGTTGCCTTCTCTGTTTAAATCAAGGGAGACGAGTAACCGAAATTTCAGTGTCTCTCTTTTTTTTTAGACTTTGGGAAAGCACTTGCTAACAGCACAATGTTTTGATAGCACTGTTTAGTTTGAGGTTTAAAGCTAAGCTTAAAGTGTATTTGTTAATTTTGGGATTATGTTGTTTTTGATTTGGAAGCCTGAGTCCACGTATTTGGAGAAAGTTCAATGAGCCATAAACACTAATGGCAGTTAGAGGTAAAGATTTAACTTTAAGCTTCATTGTCTTCTGAAATTGCATATAGTTTTAAAGCTAAAATACCTTGAGGTATATTAACAGCAGTAAAAGCCATTGAGGTTAAAACTATATTAAAAAAAAAACAATAACAACAACAAAAACACAAAACCAGTCAAGCAAATTTGAAATTAAGTCCACTTATATCAAATAAATACAATTCCAGTATGATACTGTGCTTTTGCAAGATTATTAATGTTTTTATGTCATCTATAATTTCTTTGGGTGTGGATATACCAATAGCACCAACAGCTAGAAATGATGACATTGTTTCAATCATGTTAGTTCCCATAGAAGTAATTTTATCACTTTTACATTAAGAAACAAAAAAAAAAACAAAAAGAAACAAAGAAAAAATGATGGGAGATTAAGACAAGGGAAAAATACTCTTTTGAACAGTGGTAGGCTTAAAGTCTCATGAAAATTCAATCTATTAATGTATTAATTACTTGCACATTAGAATCTAATCCAGATCCTTCCGTGTGATTCTGCTCTTTGATGACTATAAATTAGGGCTTTCCTTTAGACACTTCTCTGGGATTTTTCAGGTCTCTAGAGCATCCCTCTCAGGTTGCTATAGGTAGTGGAGAGCCCCAGACTGTTTCAGGTATAGGGTACCCTGTGCTGACTCACGCTGTGGGCTTGCCCAACTCTATTCTGCCTATAGGAGGACTCTAAGGAAACCAGGCTCCGAAAGTGGCTGAGTACTTAAAATTAGGAGAGTGAAACACTTCTACAGAATGTGGAAAAAAAGAGTATTAGAGCCCAAATAACTAATGATGTCTTTGGAAGCTAGCAGTATTATTACTCTATTGGTTTATGTTGGTTTATACTGAGGAATATTTTCTGATGAAATAATTCTTATGCAAGACCCCTGAAGCAAGACAATGCACTTAGATTTGCTGGTTTGTTTTCTCTTTCTCCTCTAAAGAAATTGTAAAAATAACTTAATTTTCAAAAATATCTTGGTCATTTTCACATGAATTATATTTACTTCTAGTCTATTCAATGCCTAGCCAGACTTCTAAATTCAGAGACCAGTTTAGCAATTTTTGCAGCTAACTACCTTCTACAGAACCACAAAGTATTTCAGCAGTGCATCTTATAATGGGAGTAGTGTGTTTACTTTTCATCTGCTTGCTAGCTAGACAGACTCAATAGCTTTAATATGAGTCTTGGCAAAGGGGAAAAACTTTTCACCATCTCAGTAGCAATGAGAGAAACTTGTGCTGCAATGAACTAGGTTGGTCCTGCTGATATAGCTGGAAGGATTTCTCAGTATATGGAAGCTGGGTTGGAGCAAATTAAGTGTAGTGACTTCAGCAGATTTCTTTGTAAGTTTCATGTCTTTTCCCCCTCCTCTCCTCAGAAAGTTTCATCCACTAAATTCACTCTGTGTTGAATAATCTGTCTCCAGTGCTGCATCAATCAGGTAGTTGTATTTGAATAGCTCCTCCTTCATTTTGATCAAAACATCTAAAGAATACTTTGGCTTTTTCTCAGTAGAAATTATTTCAGTATTTTAGTTTTTCATTCCAGCACAGAGCAAAACTGAACACTGGAAACATTATATTTTCTTGTGGGAAATATATTTCCTTTCATGTACTTCAGCTGTGAACCTTCAAATCCTGACATGTCAGCAGTGGTTCAGTGTTTGCTTTCTTTTGCAAAGAACACTTAACAAGGCTCCTCAAGGGAGAGGCATCTCGTAGCACCAAAGAAAAATACCTTTTAATACAGATTTCCTGATTAATGCATGGAAAACACACATGTATCTCAACATCTACCTCACTTCTCGTGAGGATTAAGTACCTGCAAAGATAATCAAAGAAAGAGGAAGTAAAGACGTAAAACTAAGGACACATGTAAAACAGTATTAGACAGCATCAGAATAAGACTTATAAAAAGAATGAAGTTAGAAGTTAGAAAGCAGTCTAATTTCTTTTTTTTTTTTCTCCAGTGTTGGCCTTACTTTTTTTTTTTAGTAGAAATTGTCACGATAAAGTTAAATAATAATAAATATTAGATAGGTTAATAGATTTCTAGCAGAGGTTAATAAATTATTAGCAGATGTCTTCACTCTGATAAATAATTTCCAGGTCATTTTTAAAGTAAGTTTGAGTGAGTGTGAAATTGAAGTTCTCTGCATCAGAAAGATTTCCTTTCTTAATTTGAATCTGTCCATAGATTATAATATAAAGCAATAATCTTAGTATTTTAACAACAGCATTCTACCCTTAGTTTATATCTGCCTGATCTTAACGACTACCCCTATGTTTAGTATTTTAAGAATGCACTGCCTTTGTTCTTGGCCAAATTCTTAATGCATTATATTTCTGCATTGGAGATACATGTCTACAACGTAAAGAGCAAAAATGCCTGTGGAAGTATGCAGATATCCATGTGCCCAGGTATGTGGTACAGAGCAGTCAGTCCTGGGAGCTCATGGTGCATGTGCATGGCAAGAACATCCCCTTTCCAGGGAATGTAGCTCTATGGAAAGTCTGGAAAAGTGGGATCATTCTCTCTAAAAGAGCTGTTTGATGTAAAAGTTGATATAAACTAAAACCTCATGCAAGAAGGACAACTGAGATATATTTCAGCAAAACACTTAGAGTTTAGGAAATATGGAAGTTGGCTCACTGGGAACATACTAGCCAGCTGAGTTTATTGTATTCTCTCCCCATGTGTTTGCTATTTTATCATGTTGCCCAGATTTATTCGCACAGGCAGCGTTCTGAAAAAATAGCAAAAGTGATAAATCTCATCATTCCTCCTTCAGCTGAAGATACTTACACGTTTGTAGAAATTTCCTTTATTATTCCCTTCTCCAGGAGGAAGTCTTGCAAGAGGCAATCAGTAAAGTCCAGGTTAGCTGACGGTTTGTGGAGATTGCACATTATCTCCTGAATCTCTTTGTAGTGCACAGATCTCCTTAGTATTCCCTCTCCCAGCCTGGTGCAGACCAGCAGTATCTGCTGTAAAGTGACTATAAAGCAGTTTTTGAGCTAGTAGAAATTCTTTGGTTTGTAACTAGAGCCAAACAAGGATGTGCATAGGAAAACGGAAAATGCTACAAAAGCTACAAATGTCCCCAGTGATGGGAACAGCTTTCACTTGAAAAATCCTAAACATTTTCCTTTTGGTCCAAGCAAAGAAAGCTCAGAGAAGGGGAAAGAACAGAAGCGTAGCCAAATAAATGGCCTGTCTACCAGGGAATGGTGATGGAGGGTGACTTAGGACAGGATGCTTAGTTGTCATTACATCTTGTTTGTCTGATTTTATTTTTACCGTTAGTGAGATAAAGTAATATTCACATGCTGTGTGCTGCTGCATAGCAGGCTGGCAGTTGGGAGGCACACAGAAGTGAGACCTCAGTGATCAATAAATCTTGTATTGACTGGTAAAAGAAAACACACGTTAACTCTGGCAGTTCCTTCCAGCTGCAAATAAACAAACACAAAATGTCTGCTCTGTGCTATAATTTTCACTGAAAGACTGTTGGGCACATTTGCAGGAAGTCCTGTGTAAACACTGGTAGATCCAGGGAGCACTTGGAGGTTATTTCCTGTAATAAATATCACAAGAACATCTTAGCAAAGGCCACTAGAATAATTTGATCTGAAAGGTCAAAGCCTATTTTACTTTCATAGGCTTCATTTTGATTATTTTGGATGGCCTAAACTTAATGTTTATATTTTCTATTTTGTTTATGTGTATATGCTTCCTTCACAAGTTTTCCTCTTTGATTAGAAGAGATCACTTTTAGAGAGCTTAGAAGTGGTGTGAAAGTATCATCAGAACACTTTCTCAGAGTGTTTGAATTAGTCTTTCCCTTTCAGATATTCTTATGCATATAAACTTCAGCATTTTCAGTTTCCCTAGACTGTTGTTCAAATCAAATTGCTGTGTGGATGATTATACAGATTTTAAATGGATTATAACAGTGCTCAGAGTGAGCCATTATTGGCAGACAGCTTGTTATGTGCATCAGGATTTAAACAGGCATTGCCCAAAACCAGGCATGGGAATTTTGCTGCAAAATCCATGTACATAGACTATGTCCTCTCCATTATTATTCAGTATTTTTCTCATTTTTGGGGAGAAGCATTTGGATCCAGATTTTCTAGTGTGGCTGGATTAATTTGGCTGCCTGGTAAATCAAACGTTAGATTCTTGTCCTATGTATGTTTGAAGATACTCGCTGACGTTAGGACACAAGCTTTTAGGAATAAATTTCCTCCATGTATTCTGATGTATTCTTTACTGTAGACAGTTATGGGATTTGGAACTGCTGGTAATATACTTTTACTGGACATAAAAAGAAAAGAAAAAAAAAAAAGATTGTGAGAACCTGATTGGTCAAACTCTTCTGAACCATCTTCTTGGCTTTAATCGAAATCCAAATAGTGTTTCCATAACACTCTATACTACAGTGTTCCATTATCACAGTCTTCTTAGCTCCTAATTCTTGCACAGTCTGGCCCCTTAAGAATGAATGATTTTTGTTGTGGTTTAGCAAGCTGATTTCTCATTTATTTCCTGTATTTCCCTGGAAAGTTAAAAGGCAATTAACTTACACAGACAGCTTTAATTATTTATGATCTTGATTTTTTTGTTCCTGAAGGCCAGATCTTGACAGCAATTGGACAGTAATAAGGGAGCAGATCCAGATGGAGTCCATGGTTCTCAAGGGGCTTCTCCCAAATACCAAATATCAGTTTGCCATTCGAGCAGCAAATTCCTATGGATCCAGCCTCCCCAGCACACCAAGCGATGTCGTCCGCACATTCAGTAAGTAGAATTGCCTTTTCAGAGCTAAAGCTACAGATCAAGAGCAGCCTTTACAGGGCACTGGTGGAAGCAGGTTCTCCCTCAGAACTGGGGTAGACCTCTCATTCCTGTTTCTGGTGCATCCTACAAAAGTTGAGTCACCGATGAAAATCTGAAGTGTTCCAGTCATCAGCACTCTCCTGCCATTTCTCTGCTCAGGAGGTCATTGCCAGGTGTTCTTGGTTTTGGCTTACTGATGTTTGTGCTGGCTTAATGCAGAATTGATAACTGAATCTCGTGGGGAGAAATAAGAGGAGTAAGTCTATTGTTCATCTTTTTTCACAGTTTCTTAAAATGGAACTGTATATATTTCATGTATCATTCAAGAAACTCAGAAAGACCAAAGCAATGTCCTGCAGACATTTCCTTCATCAGAGCTTGATCCTCCTGACAGTGCCAGTCTTGAGCTGACTTGGAATCTTACTGCCCTTCACTACCCTCAAATAGCAGTGTCTGAGGATCCCAGCCAAGCTGACACAGGCCTTTGGGAATTGCACAAAGTACAGGACTTTTACACTGTGAAAAACACCATGGCACAAAGCAGAGTCAAGATAGGCAGCAGGGCCAAAGCTGGTGAGGACTATATAAACCATATCCTTAATGTGGCAAACCGTGCTGGAAGATTTCAGTACTTCTAAGTTCCAGTTTTGAAGGCATTTGTAGAATACGAGGCAATAAAATGCCTGGATATAATTTTAACAGATTAATGAATTATAAAAAAGTGCAACAAAACTGGTATTTTTTTTCTTTTTCTCACCTATGTGCTTAAAATGCAAATCATCCTTAATTAACAGAAAATGAGCAGATGATATTCAGATAGCTCTGGAAGAGCAATTTGCATGCTGCAGAAATGTGAACCATTGTTTCGTGAACATTTTAAGCCACTAAGAATTTATTTCCAAACTGCCTATCTTTATATTTTTTATATTCTCTGTCTTAAAATTCCATGTTCTCAGTGATGCCATTATGGCAGTTTTTATCTTTTTTTTTTTTCACTGTCATAAACTGAATCACTTGAGCAGTTTACATAAAGTTGGTGGCTGCTGTTTAATTTCTGAACCAAAAGTTTGCAAAACTGTGAAGGTGCAGCTTTCTCCTGGGTTTCTTGGCCTTTAGATACTTAAGGGTCAGATTCCTCTGCCTTGGACTCGTTTGTGTGTTCCTTTGTATCCTGTTTATCTTTGTACATGAATGTCTATATTCTTTGCTTAGAAAAGACAAAGTTTAGCTCTGCTAGTGAGGACGGGCTATTCTTCATATAAGACTTATTACTGCAGTGCTATATGAAAGAAATTTGCCACCTGCAGGCTTGAGAACTGGAAAGTGCTTTTTCAAGATGCCTTTAAAACAAGTACAGTTATCAGTGGAACTTGGAATGACTATGTCTTCATGAAGGAAGACTACAACTAAGTATAGTAACTGCCACTTGGCTTTATTATACGAAGTCTGGATAAGAAACTGGTTTGATGGTAACCCGTTACACAGTATGCCATTCTTTCATAGAAAATTTAAGCTGCTTTTGCAAAAGAAATGTTGATGAAAGCAGTGCATAACCTGATCAACTGTTTTTTTTTTCCCCAAGCACTCAAAAAATAATGAACGCTGATTTCAGCTATTGAAAAGTTGACTGTGACAGAAAACATACATATGTTTAGGGGCAATGAAATAAAACTTGCTACACACTCTGTATCTGCAAGTGGTGAAATCTCTACATCCTCCTGGTAGCCAAGTAGCCAGTGGTTACCTACCTTCTTTTGTCCAGTTAATCATTAAATACATTTGCTTGAATATAGACATGCAGTGAATTTGAGGTCCCTTAGCGTGTACCAGCTAGTTTCCAGCTGTCACAGCAAGAAGGTATATGTTTCCTATGTGTCTCCCAGATAACCTAAGAGCCCCAGGGGGATGTCCCAGGTACCTGAATCTCAGATAGCATCAAATGCAATAGAAACTTCATAGTCACCTGCTATTGCTGAAAAGAACATATAGAGGCGCCAGGCAGTTGGTGTGTCTGAAACTAAGACACCTTTGTTCTTTAGCGTGCACACCACAAGAACTACCACCAACCTTATTGCTACCACTCCTCTTTTTATCTGAATAGTGAAGCAGATCGCAAATCTTGAGTGCTATTTTCTGACCATTTATGAATGTATTTCCTCAGAAATGCCTGAAGTATCTTGGGAGGCTGGCATAGAATCATAGAATCATAGAATGCTGAAGGTTGGAAGGGACCTCTAGAGGTCATCTAGTCCAAACCCCCTGCACACGCAGGGTCACCTAGAGCACGTGGCACAGGACTGCGTCCAAGTGGGTTTTGAGAATCTCCAGAGAAGGAGACTCCATAAACTCTCTGGGCAGCCTGTGGAACTTTTGGTGCTTCAATTTGTGGCCTCCAGTTCTATTGCTGGTCACCAATGAAAAGAACCTGGCTTCATCCTCTGCACTCCCTCCCTGGAGGTACTTATAGACACTGATTAGATCCCCTCTCAGCCTTCTCTTCTCCAGGCTGAACAGGCCCAGCTCCCTCAGCCTCTCCTCATAGGGCAGATGTTCCAGGCCCCTGATCATCCTTGTGGCCCTGCGC
The DNA here is from genome assembly GCF_000705375.1 of Tinamus guttatus. The sequence goes on along the minus strand of NW_010584041.1, from coordinate 104,719 downwards.
TGGACTCTCTCCAGCAGCTCCACATCCCTTTTGTGCTGTGGGGCCCAGAACTGGACACAATACTCCACATGTGGCCTCACCAGGGCTGAGTAGAGGGGCAGGATCACCTCCCTTGACCTGCTGGAGATGCTCTTCTTAATGCACCCCAGGATCCCATTGGCCTTCTTGGCCACGAGGGCACATTGCTGCCTCATGGTCAACTTGTCATCCACCATGACATCCAGGTCCCTCTCTGCAGAGCTGCTCTCCAGAAGGTTGGTCCCCAGCCTGTACTGCTGTCTGGGGTTATTCCTGCCTAAGTGCAGGACCTTGCATTTGTCTTTGTTCAGACACTGCACTGGCTGATTCCTTTGGGTTACATTTAGTCCACATAGTACTGGTGCTAAGGTCATTGATATGTTTACATTCAAAAGATTGTAACCTTTATTCTTCTGTATCTTGGATTGTTTTATACTTATTTTGACATAGTTATTGACTTTCTGATGCTCCTTTTACCTGTAAATCCAATTCCCAATGTTACCTCAACTACAGTGTCCCTTCAGTGGCCCTGTTGAAAAATCTCTTGGTGCCTCTTATGGGCAAGTGAGTTCAACAGACACTGAGTCCATGTTATCCGGGAGCTTGTCCTGCACTGACCTCTGTGAACATGGGACATTGGACTTGTATCATTCTAAGGTATGATTCTCATACTTTGGTTTCAAATGTGACTTGATTTGCAGTACTCCTGGCTATGCAGTGCTTCAGGTCATCATAAGAAAATGTTGGCTATGTTTACTCAAATATTCTCCTACAGGGCTGCAACTGTATCACCTAATGTGACAGACCTCCCAAGATCCTTGCAAGCAGAACATGTGGCCTTGATTACCAACATAGTTACCCCCTAACTTAATAAAAAATGCATGCTTGGTTTATGTTACATTGATCCATTTTGAGGGAGGAAGGAGATGGCAAAGTTCCCCAGGGATTTTCATTTATTTATGACTTGGTTTCATTTTGTTATGGAAGGAAATGAAGCAATGTTTTGCTTAAATCAATTTCTGTGCATTTCTTAATTACAGATGTTCACTACAGGTGTTTTGGTTATATTTTTGTTTATTTTCTTGCAGTATGAAATCTTTCAGGGTGTCATAGACAACTGACTTAAAACCAGAAGATTTCACATATCAAGTTTAGTAACAGCAAAAGTAATAAATTATCCTGCAGAGTCATGCGTCATCTGCATCACTTAAATGTCCATCTCCTGGGGAAACAGATGGGGTTTGCACTATGCCCTAAGGTTAACAGTTGGGCTGTGCCCGACCAGCAGAGGAAGCGTACTCCATTAAAAATACCCTGTGCTCTGTTAAAAATACCCTTCTGGTTGTCTCCACAGTAAACATGGCAAAAATACCTGCTTAATCTGTTTACATCCCTTCCTCAGGACCTAGGCATCAAAACCTGACGTCTCCCAATTGGAGGCATCTCTATCTCTGGCTTATACCGAAAAAGAAGCATGGTGCTTGAATGTGTCAGCTGAGTCTCAGGCACAGGAAATCTCTTAGGGTAAAACCTTGATGTCGATGGTGATCATGATGAACCTTAAAAATGGAAAATGGAGAATGATTTCTACAGAACTGTTTCCCAGAGATCTCTCCTGCTTTATGAAGGCAGGATTTGTGTTTTCTGTCCCCATTAAATAGACAGAGACAAAAAGCAAGAGATGAGCCAAGCAATGACAGAGCACTGGCACAGGCTGCCCAGAGAGGTTGTGGAGTCTCCTTGTCTGAAGATCTTCCAAACCCGCTTGGACGCAGTCCTGTGCCACGTGCTCTAGGTGACCCTGCGTGTGCAGGGGGGTTGGACTGGATGACGTCTAGGGGTTCCTTCCAACCTTAACGATTCTATGATTCTATGAATATGTAATGCCACAGTGTGAGTCACTGGCAGGAACCGAATCAGATAGAAATAACCCTGGCGTATTTAGAAATTAGACCCATTTGGTCTTCTGCATGACATTGATTGTCCTGTTAACACGTCTGTTTAATCCATCCACTTTGCAGTACTCTGTGGTCTACCTCCTGCCCATGAATTCTGCTCAATATGCCAGTGGTACCTAAGTGGCAAAGCAAAGTTCATGGGGCTTTCTATTTGTTTTGAGAAAGATTTTTTTTGACTTAAGTTAATCCTTGACTGTTTGGAAGAAACTGGATCTTAAATATCCTCAATGTCCTTGTACGCTGAAATGGTGATTTCATGAGATATAGCATGCCTGCGATCTCTGCAGTCATTGTTTTGGTATTTGCAAAGCACTAGCCTGCTTAATTTTCTCTGTCAATGGTTCTGAGGTTAACTCTCCACCTAAAATATGGAGTACTCTTCCGTGTAATATAGGCTGACAGGTGGGTTTCTGTGCAGAGAGTCCCCTAAGCTTCTATGCTTTCTGTTTATTTTATTGTTTAGTTGCATCATGCCACATGTGGGAATCATGTCACATCCAATAAACCAGCAACAAATGTAAGGAAGAGAACAGGATGGCAGAAAACCCAGTTCGATGTTGCATAGTCTCATGTCTGTGTATGCTGACCTGTATAAATGAGGGTACATCTCCACATGCTTCCAGGTGCATTATGCTTTACCTAAATTGCTTGCAAATCATCCCATAGAGTAATATAGACAGTCCTGGCTGACGCTGTCAGCAGGTGTCAGAGATTGAAAGGGAGGATCTGGACCATATCAGAGACCTGTGGATATTAGGACACCTTCTGAAGTTGCACTTTTCCTGATAATGCCAAACTTATATCCTGAACGTCTTTGAAGAAGGATCTCAAAGCAGTCTTTTCTACCAACCACAATAAGACATACCTTCTTTGCTCTCTCCAGGCTGCAAATGTTGTACCAGTTCAATAACATAAAAAGAATCATTGTCTGATTTAAAATAGTGAGTACATTTTGTCTCCCAAAGTCTTCTATTGGGAGGGCATGGAACGTTTTGGTCTACAAGATGAAAGGGGGATACCTTTTACTTTAGGAACTGCTGATTTCTAAGTTAGCAGGTCTGATTGTGTGCTGGTGGGTGTTGATGCAGTTTAGTGACAACTCCACTCAAATCGAGAGAGTTGTGTAAAACTGTCATGGCTTTAAAATCAGGTATATACATGAAAAAAAGTATGTTTGAGAGGAAATTTGAGACTTAACATTTTCTGATGATATGTGAAAATAAAGATACTTCATTCCCTCTATTGTTTCATTCCTGCCATTCTTATCAACTAAAATCCCGTTACTCGAACAGAAAGTTTGCTTGAGAAAAAAAAAAAAAAAAACAGATAGAATTTGCACTAACAGGTGTTTATTCTGTGACTCGTGACCTCTAAATTAGAAAATAGAATTTATGTGTCTCAGTTTGTCTGAATACAGATGGTATTGTTTTCCTTGACACATGATTGATTAGTGATGTGGGATTTAAAAAGATCCATTTTTTTCCTTTTCTCAACCCCTAGTTTTATGTCCTCTGTTATTCTTAAGTAAATTATATATTTATCCATTAAAATAATTGAGTGTGGTTTCAAATCAAGCTTACTGTTTGTTAACAACATCAAACAGTTCGTTATAGGCATACAGTATGAGCAACTGAAGTTTAAAAGCAGATAGGAATATTACAGACCTAATTAAACATAAGGGTATTCCACTGATCTGAAACTTGCCGTGCTTGCTAGAAGATAAATTAATTCTGGGCTCCATTTCATTAAAATATTTTCCAAATGGCAGTTCACATTTATAATGGTGTCTGTTTGCTGTTTTGTACAGTAATTCTTTTGTAGAAACATGTCTTATACAACTACATTGCCAAAGGAAGAAAGATCCTGGTGCAGTGACGGGTAGAACAAAAGCAGCCAGCCTTCCTATCTGCAGAAAGAGCACCTGTGGTGGTGATTAATATTGATGACTATTCAAGTGAATAGAAGGAGTAGTACAGATTTGTGTCCACATTTTGATATATATTTTTTTTTCCCGCAATGAAAGCAGATTTGGGACCAGTTTACACCTTTGTTTACCTCTCCAGTTTAATCCTTTGCCTATGTGCTTGTGTACAGTCATATAACAGTGGTGTAAATTTGGAGTCATTTCTGTGGCTTTAGCAATGTAAATGATGCCATATATACAAGAATTTGCACAAGGGAATTGCACGGAGGGCAGCCTCTACCAAAAATAATTGAGATATGTCCTGTCCTGTTGACTTCTTTATCAATTATAAAACTGTAGATTCTGTGCTTAGCTCAATTAGTCCAACTCTGTTTTTTTTCTGATTAATTCTGTTTAATTCACAGTGAAAATGTATTATTTACAAATGGTTAGGTATACGAATTACAATGGAAAGTCTCATATATCTTCTCTCTTTGATTAAAATGCTTTTTAATTGGGAAATGTATATGCCTCATTAAAGCTACTAATTGGCCTCTGATTTTTATGTATGCTGATGTAACATGCGCAATCTATTGATACATAACTTGCACAGTGTGTATTGTGGGTGACTGATTTACCAGCCAGGGTACACATTCATGTCTGGTGCACATATGTTTGATTTTATAATTCTCAGGATTTCTGGGTTGCGGTCATGGTAGTGGAAGAGCAAGAGTACAAAAAGATTGAGAGCAGTGCTCTTCCATCTGACTTGAGGCCAAACCTCTCAATTTTTCTGCATGGAGGTGGGAGATTGCTAACATGATTGACACTAGTTCAAATAGCACAAAAACTTCGTGCCTACACTGCTCCATCTGAATGTCTTGCCAAACCCCATTGTTTTTCACTGGCTCCATTATTTTGCTTAGTGGTGGTAGTGAAAGTCTCGTGACCATCAAGTGGTGAGGTGGCATCTTCTGGGCTGACAGGTCTCCTGTAGCAGCTGTTCTTCACCTACCTAGACTTTGCATCTCTCCTTGGTATAATATGGAAGACTTGCTGACTAGAAAATATGGGCAGCTTATGGCTGCTAAGATAAGCAAGCACACATGGTCAGCTCTTACACAGACTTTGTAAAGCAAAATAGCAAGTTTTTATAGCAATATAGCAATGCTATTTTTAAAAGACCACAGAATATTTTATGAAAAAGCAAATTTATGAAGTCCATTGTTTCACTGATTACCAAAGTCATCATATTGTAAACTTTACCAAAGTGACAAGAAGCAGTTGCGATGAAGTTACCCTGGTTGCCTTTCCTCATAAATCGTCGTTTCTGTTCAATTTCATTAGCCATATTTTAAGCAGAAATTTGCTGTGTAATGTATGGAAAAACACAGATATTCTCTGTGCTGATCAGCTTAGTGTTTCTTGACATTCTCAGCCCTGAGTGTGCTGCAGCACTTCTTAGTGTTCCTTAGGCAGGCAGCTCAGCAGGTCACATTTGTGCTTTTTTTTTTCCTTCCAGCTGCTAAATTGCATTTTTAAAAAAGCCTAAAAATGCACTTTGAATATTATTTTCAAAAGCGTTGGAGTCAGTGGGAGCAGGTAAATTTTTAAGCAGGATGTCCCAGAGAATCGCTCCTAGATACATTTCTTTTGCCATTCCACCTACACTTCTGCTCTTATTAATTCAGGCAAAAGATTTACTCATCACTGGGACAGGCAGGGAACTGCGTATTTATACCAGGAAACAGTGGACTAAAAGCAATATAGCTATTAAAAAGTGGCAAGCACTAGAAAAAGTTCAGGATTTCAGAGGCATTTTCTTGAAAAAATGATAGCTAAAAGGCAAGTTGCAAAACTGTGCTTCTCCTGAGTTTGTTAAGGAGCCACCATAAATGTCTGAATGAAGACCTTCACTTAGTTTGTTTTAAATTGTTTAGATGTTACTTGTTTACCCTCTTCAACCTGATACATCTGCTGTATGAAATGAATTTTAGTGTTCTGAGTTAAGAAGAGATATTATTTGAGCTGTGTGTCAAGAGAGAAACATCTATGAACTGAATATGCCAGTTGTGTCTTTACAGGCTCTGAAGAACTAGGAAGTGGAAGCTATGGGCATCGATATGTCACAGGCACATTAATTGGTGATGATGAAGGTTTTGATATTGATGATTCAGACTATGACATTTACATAGAAGAGGTAAATTTCAAGGTTTTGCTTCAACATTTCTGATTTCTTTATAGTGTTAATATTTTAAAGTGTCTGATCTTGTGAAATTTCATATCTGAACTTTATATGCACAGATGAAACAGTCTTAATGGCTATTTTTTTTTCTGACGAGAATGACCAGAGATTTTTTCCTAATCTGCATCTTAGAAGGGTTTTTTTGATTTCCATGGAGGTTATACTGGATTTATGTTTGTTTATTTCACACTAGTTCAGACCACTCCCTGCTATTAAAGGAGGCAACAGAAAATTTCTCGTTGAAACCAAGGTTACTCCAGGGTCCAGTTCAAGGCTCCTTTCGAGGCTCCTTACAACCACCTCAGAACCCACGACATCCACTCCTACAACCACACGACCTGTCCCTTCTACCACGCTGAAGACTACTACAACTAGGACATTGAGGAGGAACAGTGTGTCTTCAGTAGCACGCTTCTTTGATCTGTCCTGTGATGAGACCATCTGTTCTACAGACAGCTTCTGTGTCAATGACTATGACCGAGGTGGCTCACGTTGTCACTGTAACTTGGGAAAAGGAGGAGATGCTTGCACAGAAGGTAGGTTACTGGATGCTAGGCCCGTTTTCCACAAGTCTCTGGGTTTTTTTCTTCTCTGGCTTCTAGAGGAAGGGTCCCTTCAAAAGTAAGCACCTTGAACATCTGTGGTTTTCGTGCAGTGACCACATCATCTTGAGTGTCTGATCTAAGATGCTGCAGACTGGTTGGAGGTGGATTTCTGTTCTGCTGTTTCTGCAAGAAACAGCTTCATGGTAAACCAACAAAAATGCATATTTTAAATAGCAGTTTGGGCTTACTGGATCCCTAAGGATAACAGCAGCTTGTATTTCCTGATTCAGACATAAGACACTTTTGTTTCTCTTTCCTTTCTTCAACCTGGAAGAATGTGGCACCTACCTGCCTCTGTAAGCGGTTATGATAGCTAGATCTGTTCAGTTTGAAAGGGAGTAACTACACAAAATGGTTGAGTTGATCAGTAGCTCTCAAAGAAGCAGTGTTTTCTCCTCTGCCACAATTTCCTAGGCATCCCTTCCCCATTCAGTGTCAGACTAGTGATAACAGTTGCTTAAAGCCACAACAAATGCTGTTGCAATTAAAATGATGATCACAAGCGAAGGAATAAATGAAGAAAATGACTTACAAATAAGACCCTATAAGGACAGCGGTGTGACTTAGGAGTCCCCAGACTATCCTCAGTGGTGAATGCAAGGAGTGATAAGGATCTGTCCTCTTCCTTGTAATGCAGTTAAGAAAAAAGCTAATTGCTGTCTCTTCACACAGCTCTGGGCCCTTCTGCCCTGGACCCTGTCTGTTTCTTATGCAATCTCATTTCAGAAATTCTTGATGCACAGGATTATGCATCAGAGCTATAGACACTAGGAATATTCGATCTTTATTTTTGATGCTGGAGTAAAGAGAATTCATTCTGAAAATAATCTGTTGTGATTCAGCACATGGAACAGCTGTAGATGTGATTTTTGGCCTTATCAAGTACGAAAAGTCAAGGATTTATTTTAACGATATACAGCTTGCAGAACCAGTTTCCTTAATGGGAGTCTGAATTTTTGTTAATGTGAGTCCATATTTTTCACAAGTGTTCTATTCATTGGTAAGCCAAACATCGTGTACCTATATTTCCTTGTACTGAACTTCTCCACAGCAGCCAATATGGCTAAATAGTTCATTAATCTGACTGAAAATTGACTTTTCTTTATAATCAATAACTGTGTAGCACTGTGGTCCAGACAGCTCTGTTTGTGAATGGTACCTGAATTAGTTTGCTTTTGCTGTAGCTGCATTCAGGTTTATATCACCAGTTCTCTTCTCCCCAGTCAAAAATGCATTTCATTTTTTTGCTTACTAACAAAAACAAAAAAGCTGAGATAACTGCATCTAGATCCAAATGCAAGTAAAATCCAGTCAAAACTCAACTAGCAGAGAGGACACCTCATCCTTTCTTTCTCATTATGTTTAGATGCTCTCATTGTGCTTTTACTCATTGACAAAATAAGAATTCTGGGCTGAAACTGGCTCTTTCCTCTCTCCTTCTTAGGAAAGGAGCTGCAAAGGCAGCAGTAAAGTATCTTTTTGCTTTTCCCGGTGTTGGAGATGATGCTGTGATGTACAACATTGAAGGGTGATGATTGTGAGGGCAGTTAACAACAGCAATACAAACGATCATTGCTGCAGCCAAAGCGTCCCAGGATGCAGAGGTGCCTTCAGGGACACCCATCCTCCCATCACCCCCTGTACCTTATACCTTGAGGTTACTGGGGAAGGATTAGGGGCTGGTGGGCTATCCAGAGCCAGCTTGGAATGCTTGGGATGCTGTATGCAGCAGCTACAGAGCAGCAGTGATTAACGTGGTGTGGAATCCAGCCCAGAGTGCTTTTCCGACATATGTTTTTATAATCCGCCAAAACAGAGAGTTACTCTGGTATCTCTCTGCTAAACGAGTGCCTAGAAGAAGATAAATAAAAAAATAGCCAAATATTGTCTTCTGTAGCAGAGACAAGAATCTAGGGTAAGTTGCACTGAAGCCAGCAACTAAACTGTTGAAGAGTGTTTGGCCCTCAGTATCCCTTTTCTTTCCAAGTTCCCCGGAAACTTGGGAATAAAGGAATTAGTTGTGGAAGGTGGTGGGAGGACAAAGCAATAGGTTAACTGATTGCTGACTGCTGCTGACTAATAGTAGTCTCTGGAGAAACTCTGCCTTGCATTTTCACTTGATGTTATCTAGTGCTAAATGTGTGTATCGATTTTTATATGGGAGAAAACTTCTAAACAGCATGCTTCTGTCTCTTCTTTTCAGATATTATTATCCAGTATCCTCAGTTCTCTGGTTACTCATATATCACCTTTGAACCACTGAAAAACTCCTATCAGACATTTCAAATTACCCTTGAATTTAGGGTAAGTTTATCCTGAGTTCACATAGAAGCTTTACAAATTCATTGCTTATTCTGATGCTATGGACACTGGAACAATAAATTAGCTTCATTATGGCTGCTAGTGTAATTGTGGTAGGCATATACACAACCTTCATCTCTACAGATCTGGCTTCACATCCAATGAATGTGGCAATCTGAGCTAAAATATTTATTATTGGTAGTACGTGAGTGAATCCTTGGCATTAGCAATACTGGGCATGGCGGACTAGCAGCAATGTGCCTTGGCAGGACTGTAGTCATCTGAATGAACTACAGACTGATATATACCTGTATTTTTGGCATTAAAATTTGTAATTTGGAAGTGTCACACATTGTGTTTACATGTGAGAAATGGTTATCTTGTTCACCTGCATAAAAGACTGCTGGAGTACCTATTTTCCCCTGTGAAATATAGGTCACCGGCCCCTAGTAATTGCAAGATACTGAACTAGACAAATTGCAGGCCTGATGTAGTAAATCACATTGCCTTGTATTAATGCTGTCTGTGTATTATGGAGAGAGCTGGCAGTGTCTCCTGATGGGAGGGTGGCCATGCATGTGTCACAGGTGCAGTCCTGGCGTCCTCTGCTCCCACATACCGCAGAGTTGCCAGTCTCACACTCCAGCTTTGAGGCTATCACTGGTCCAGGAGTAACCTGCTGCCTCCCCTGGTGATCCATCGTAGGAGAGATGGTCCTAAGCCATCTAAGTATTAAGGCCATGTGTTTTTTTAAGGTTCGTCGAGTGTAGAATTTGAACTATACCAACATATTTTTGGTTTTGCAAATTAAAGACTCCATCTGATAAATGTCGCATATTTTCTGAAGAAAAGTACCTCTTTCCTGCTCACATTTGTCTGTCACTTTGAGCCTTATATTTTGATATTTCATGTTGATTCATGGTGATTTTAGGCAGAATCAGAAGATGGTTTGCTGCTGTACTGTGGAGAAAATGAACATGGTCGTGGTGATTTTATGTCATTAGCAATTATCCGACGCAACCTCCAGTTCAGGTAAAGCATTGATTTCTACTAGGCTTACTTCCACCTTCGTGCAAAGTAAAGGGTCACTGCTGCTTCCAGAGACTCCTTTAGGTATGGAATGTCCATTGTATCTTTGACTTCTACCCAAGGCAGTGCACAAAATGGATAGTACGACTTCACCGGGCAGTTCTTCAATATTTTGTTCTCTTATCCTTGTGTAGTGCATAGACGTGTGCCTTGTTGACTCCACTTTATGCAGACTTCTCTGCAAAAGCAAAACGAGTTTTTCTTAAGCAAAATGAGTTTTCTTAAGAGCATTATTATGGAGCTCATTGCTGCGTTATCAGAAATGTAAGTGACCGTTGCACTTGCTCACCCATTTGCTCTGTAGAGTTTATTTGCTTCCCAGCAAAAGGACCTGAAGAGAATGCAGTAAAATAAAGAGATTTAGTGTGACAAAGGGGCTTTGGACTTCATCTCATACCCGTCATTTAGATAGGAGGGGCATGTTTTTTAGATTTAGATGGAGAAAGTTTCTTGCAGTGCCTTAGTATATGAGAGAATATCTCAGAGGTCTCCTTATTTGGGAAGGTGATTCCTCTGAAAGTAGAGAAAGACCAAGGTGTCTCTTAGGTGTGTTTCTATGTACCTCCTGTACTGAGGGGCAATCAGAGAAAACGGTGTTTTGTGCACGTTCAGCTCCACAGAGTTTCATAGCGAATCCCAGAGTTATTAATCTAGCACTGCCTTTCACGAGAGGCCTAGAAAAAAACCCAAGAGAAATTATTGTGTTAGCAGGAATTCAGATTGTAATACCCTCATCTTGAAACAGTTTCTGCTGCTGGCAAGCTTTGCATGCACTTGGTAGTGCCAAAGGATGCAAAAATCTTTTCCATGAAAGAAGCATATTAAAGAAAGTTTAAAATGAAGATCAATTTTACAGGAAGATTGGATTTAGACCTGCTGTCTAATTTTCCTGTGTCATTTTAATATGGAATGTGAAACAAGAGAGGTTCTCAGAAGAGAAGGGAGCATTTAAAGCCTAAAACTGACTGTTGGTTATTTAACTTAATGAAAGACTGTCACTCTGAACTCTCTGTCTCATGCTTCCAGGTTCAACTGTGGCACTGGAGTTGCAACCATAACAAGTGAAAACAAAATCAAACTGGGAAACTGGCATAGTGTCACGGTGTTCAGAGATGGGGTGAACGGCTGGCTCAAGATGGACAATGATGCTCCAGTCACAGGCAAATCTCAGGTGAGAAACCCTGCACCCTGGAGCTCTACTTTGGCCTCTCTCAAGGTTATAATGACCTTTATTCTTGCCAGAAGTCTGATCAGTTTTTTAAAAAGTACATTTTTATTCATTAGTGTTGAGGAACTTAGTGAACCAAGACTACTTTTTCAGATATGTAGTCTAGAAATATACACATAGATAAATATCCTAGCAGTGAATGCCATCACAGTCTCCTAGTGCCCTCCTAGCAGTGAATGCCATCACAGTCTCCTAGTGCCCTTTTTACTTTCTCAGCCACCCTTCTGCTATATTTCCCCAATCTCAGATACAGGCTGCTGTTAGAAGCTTGCCAGGGTTTACAGCTGCTGTCGCTAATTTCATTCTTTTTCAAGCCTCGGAGAATATAATCTTGCTCTTTTCTGCTTCCCTACCCAGAAAAAAAATGAAAGCATGTGTGTGTATCTATATATGTATATAATATATTTTTATATATGTATAGCTGGACATTAGGTATCTATACATAAGTGTAATCTTTTGTATAAAATGGATGTAGCTTTAAGTATAGCAATATTTTAAAGAGAGATATTAAAAGGAAATTCAAACTGATTGGAAAATTCAAGAACACAAATGTATGGCAGAAGCATCCTTGCTGAGGAACAAGTGGCAAAGCAAAACAACTAAAAGAAAACAAAGTTAAAGTTAGATTATAAAGGCTGGAATGCGGTTAGAGGGCCAGATTCTGCATGCCCTGGATTATATTAACACCAACAATTTCCATAATTGTTGCCATAATAGAGGAAGGCGTCTTGACTTGCTTTTCTGTTACCAGGCCAGAAAACAGAAGTGAAATTAAAAAAAAAAAAGAAAAAGAAAAAGAAAAAGAAAAGAAAAAGAGAAAAGAAAAGAAAAGAAAAGAAAAGAAAAGAAAAGAAAAGAAAAGAAAAGAAAAGAAAAGAAAAGAAAAGAAAAGAAAAGAAAAGAAAAGAAAAGAAAAGAAAAGAAAAGAAAAGAAAAGAAAAGAAAAGAAAAGAAAAGGAGGAAACATTTGCAATTTGGTTCAGATGTCTTCTCTCTTCTTGTTGATAAGCACTATTAGCATGCCCTAGCCCTGAAAAGGGTGGCTTCAGACATCTTATCACTTTACACTTTCATATGCATGCTCTGAAAGGAAAAAAAATCTCGAGGACTTGAGTAATAGGAATGGGATGAAGCCTGGTGTCTGACTTCTGCTGCACATGGAGAACTCATCAACTGGCAATGACAGAGGAGAAGGAATTTAGCATCTGACAGATGCTTCTGTGTGTTACTAATGCAATGAGGCCATGCAGAGGGCAGATGTGATTTTAGGGTGAATCTGGACAGATATTTTCAGCAGAGACTAATGCCACAGTAGAAAACTTTGGTGGGACTGTATTTGGCTACGTACAGCTGTGAACACCTGCATCCAAAATAGACCAAGTCGAACAAGAGAAAGCACACAGAAGAGCCACCAGAAAGGTTATGGTTTGCAGTGATCATTGCAAGAAGAATTTGGCAGTGGACACATACATTTTTCTAGGTGAAACTGAACCAGAAGATATTACTGCTCCATGTGTTTCTCCCTGCCAGAGCTTCTGCTCCCTTAGTATAGCTGTTCCTATGATTCTTCCTCAACCCACTCTAGTCCAGATAAGATTCATTAGTGTCAGTAAAACAGTAGTCTTCTTTCACTGGGTTCATTTTGTCTTGAGTAGGTTAGAGTAGTGGAACTTCACAGCCCTGGGTGGTAGGAGCATCAAAGGCGAGGGGTGGTGGCAAGCAGCTGGGAAAGGCTTTTTTTGTTCCTTACTATGTGCTCTAGTAGTGCTAGTACACTTTGCAATTTTTGTCGGTTTCCATAATCAGACAAAGGCCAAAAAAACAAGTGGGAGTAAATTTAGCGGTAGCAAAGTGAGCAGAAACCCAGTGAGGTTGAACTTGTATCAGTTAATGTCTTAGATTTGTTTTTAACATTATTTTTCATCATTTTATTATTATTCTATAGTAAGTGTTTCCTGGGTTCTGCCCAAAAGGCAGTATCACATTGGTATGTGTCCCTCAGGGCTTAGAATTTAGAAGAAAAACAATTTTGGTGAAAGTAGAGGAAGAAAGGCAGGAAAAGACAGATATCCTCAATCCTTTCTCAGAATATAGTGACTTTTAAGCTTTTTATTTTGCAGTAAATAGTCCAACCTGTTGTAATGTCTGTGGATGCAAAAAGTAACATTTAAAATGACACCAAGAGAGGGAATGCCTAATGGGAAGGAATTACTAATGAGCAGCCTATATCTCCCCGAGACAGTTCTTCAGGGAGAAAATAATTGATTATGTGCAGTATGGCTTAATTAGTTATCGTGTGTTATGTCTGTTCCATGTCATGTCATGCTCTGTTTCCTCTCTAGGGCCAATATAGTAAAATTACATTCCGGACTCCGTTCTACGTTGGTGGTGCCCCCAGCGTGTATTGGCTGGTCAGAGCAGCTGGCACCAACCGTGGCTTCCAGGGCTGCGTTCAAAGCCTCAGTGTCAATGGGAAGGTCGTTGATATGAGACCCTGGCCACTGGGGAGAGCACTAAGCGGAGCTGATGTAGGTGAGTGTGATGATACGGAGTACTTAGTGCTAAGGCAACATTAAGGCCCGTTGAAGAAACAGGGCAGTTGTCCAGGTTTGAGAGAGAAGGCTGTGCTCTCTGGTGTTTGCATGGTGTTTCCCTGCACCTTTGTGCATTGCTTTAGTTGACTGCGATAGAGGGACTTGATCACACTGTGCAAGGATCAATGCGATGTACCAAAAAACATTCCTTGTGGACATAGCTATTCAACATAGTAGTAAAACTATCTAAAAAAATTTTCTTTTTTTAAAAAAAGAGAAACTGAGTGGTACTGATATAATCATGCTTGTACCAGTATTTCTGCCAGCATCCCTCAGGGTGGCTCTTTATGTCCTATATGACACGCTCATGTCATCAGAAATCAATGATATGCACACTATGTTTGTATTTAAAGTGCTGTGGACACAACAAAATGCGTTTTGCCTAAAGACATTTGTGTGAAGCCTGTGGGGATCTTTTAGCCTCCCAGCAGCACTTTTGTCCTTGCAAAGGGCTCTTTCCCACGAAACCCCATTACCACTGAGGCAAATAGGCTTTCCCGTTGACCAGCCATTGCTTTCATTTCCAGGATCACAGTATGTTTAAGAAGTGTCCTGGAATATATTCTCTCAACAGCTTTATGAAGTGGTATTATAACATTATCTCCCCTTCACAGACGAAAAGATGGAGAAGCAGGGAAGTTAATGAGTTAGTCTTGTCATCTATAAATATTTATTCATCTCTGTTTCATCCGTGTTATGGGCGCTTGAAAAAAAATAAAGAAACCAAATCCTTGCTTTAATGACCCCCCAGTCTAAGCAAGTTAAGACAAAAACTAAACCACAAGTCAGAAAACAAGAGGTAAAGGCAGGAAAAAGATTCCATATCTTCCAACTCTCAGTGCCATGCATGAAGTGATTAATAAGAAACCTTCTAACAATGCTCTGTATTCTCTAGATAAAGTGACCAACTTTCTGTGCAGTGTGAGAAGGGAACAAAGTGGCCCAAGAAGCACATGCCAGAAAGAATAAGACTTTGGAAACAGGGTAATTTCACGACACAGTGAGAATCTATGGAATTTATATAGGGAGATGAAAGCCTTGCTAAAGTTCTGTGAGTCCTAATCTCTTACCTGCTGGCTTGCGCTAGCTTCCTTGCCATCCATGAATGCTCCAAGTACTACTGCATTAACAGCCAACATTGATGAAAGTAAATGCTGGGTTTTGCCATGTGTGACTCAAAGCTGAATGATAGAGCCCTACTGTCCTTATGTGGCTGCACACATCTGTATGAAACTGTATCATGAGGGATGTGCAAATAGTATGGAATATAATTTAAGCCTAAAATAAGCAAAGTGAGCTTTATAGAAGTTAGGAATCACTTTTGCTAGCCATCCTTTTCTTTTGTTCCTGTTGATACTAATCAGTGGTAGTGAGGTACATGGACTGTAGAACTGAGGGTGGGAAGTGAGGCATCCCGCTGAAACTCTACTTATAGCTCTACTGAAATGGGGTACGGTCACATGGAAAACACTGGATCAAAACACCAGTACTGCCCTGCTTTTTTTTACCATGGCCACTAGCTCAGAATAGATGCATAAATTAATGTTGTGAGTACAGGAGCTCCCACTGCTGGGCACGCAGTAGCCTTTTGAAAGGGTTAAATGTTTCCTTCCATCTAAAAGGAGCATTTGCTCTGTTGCAGAGACCTCACATTTTGCTTACGATCTGTGAGTTAGCCTCAGAGTCTGCTGTTATGAGCAGGATACTTATGCCATGCATCTCACAATAAAAAAAATGGGTCTGACAGGACATCTGTAAATGTATGATCTGAGACAAGTCTGTTCTGATAGGGAACTATCCCAGATGACCTAAGAGTTATTACCACGTCTGTCTTCTGAGACTCAGTAAGCAAATGCTATTTTCTGGCCTCAGTGACTGAATGATCTTCTCATTTTTGTAACAGAGTGAAGCAGCACATCAACCAATTATACAAGAGAAGTTTCACTGCACTTTTCTTTCTGAATATATGATGGGAAACCAAACTATAAAGCTGATACTGTACTAATGCCAAGACCTCACTGAAGTTTTGTAGAGTCCTGCTCTGGATGCTGTCTTTATAGTCAGAGCGGTCATGTCAGAAAGTTGTATTTAACCACAGGAAAACAAAAAGACATAACATATCCTCTTGCAATAGATTTGTCAAGCTCTCCTTGGTCACCCTGATAACAACTGTTTATTTTTGATAATATTCCACTGGAGAATCAGAATTGCCTCAGTGCACCTGTCTCATCTCAGAGATGCCCTTCAGAATATCCCCAAATGAATGTGATTCTTAGTTTGTCAGAAACTTTTCGCTTCCAAATGATACATTTATGCTCATATACCACAGACGTCTTATTTGAGCTTTCTTAATGAATACTTTCAGTTTAGTACTGTGAATAAAGGGGAATCAGAAACTATTTAAAATAAAAAAAAAATAAAATTAAGCAATACTTTATAAAAAAACACCTTTTCACCATGAAATACTCTAATTTTATACTTTAGAAAGCCCGTATCCTGGTAATATGGATCCCTTTTAATGCAGACGGAAGAGTTAACCTCATTTTAGTTAATAAGATCAGCTGCTGCTGATTAACACCTTTCCAGATTACCATTGCACAAATTTACCATGAAGAAGGAAGACTTAAGGTAATTGAAATTAAACAAATCACAATGCTTGTAAGCAGCCAGTGGCTTTTGGAGAGTCTGAACACAAGAAAATAAAGGTGAGATCAAGGACAGAAAATCTGGGAATGAGTGAAATATTTGACTGTCATGGTGTGTTGGTTAGTGATAATTTCTGCTATTTTTAAAGTCTCTTTCTAGTCGGATTTAAAGCCAGTCCTGACAATGAAGCTCCGTTGCCACAAAGGTACACTTTGACAAACGGGAACGCAGTCTAGATAGGAGAGCAAATTGTATTTGTCACTAGTAATGATTAAGAGCCAAATGCATAATCTTTGACATCTTTGATATGTTCTGGCCCTGTGTTTAGGTGAATGTAGCAGTGGAATTTGTGATGAAGCTTCCTGTATCAACAGTGGTACCTGTACTGCAAGCAAAGCTGATTCCTATATTTGCCTTTGCCCTCTTGGATTTAAAGGCCATCACTGTGAAGAAGGTGAGAGGATGCTAGGTAGCTTCTATTTTTTTCTGTGTGTTCTCGTGTTCAGTGCATTTTCTTCATATTCATATCCAAGACTGCCTTACAATATTACACTGACAGAAGACAGTCCTTGCTATTTCTCCTATTTAGTACCATAAAATAAAATGCTCCCATGAGTTGCTCTGGAGTTCTATTCAGCTCCTAGGTAATCGGTTTCTGAAACTTCCCTTTCAGAAGGTAAAATAATATACCACTCCACAGCTATACATTAACTCTAAAAAACACAAATGCACTTCTCCTAAAACCAACGTTGGTTGTATATTCTAAAATGCAAAACACCAAATATCATTTTTCTGTTGAAACAAATGGCAAAATAGGTATAACATTATTTTCTTTGCTGCAGAACGTAGATTTTCATGAAACCAACCACTGTGTGCATGCCTCCTACTTTGGCCATGGCTATAATACAGAAAAGAAGCAAAGCATTTTATTATACACATGTATCTTTGAAGAAAGATAGGATTAAGAAGGGAAGTAATGTTGTTGCTTAGGATAAAAATACTTCTAACATGGATAAAGCTTCTAGTTTTTTTGTTGTTGTTGTTTTGCTTTGTTTTGTTTTGTTTCTTGATATTAGCTTTAAATTAGCTTTAGGGCTACAAGGATGATCAAGGACTACAAGGATGATCAGGGGCCTGGAACTTCTGCCTCATGAGGAGAGGCTGAGGAAGCTGGGCCTGTTCAGCCTGGAGAAGAGAAGGCTGAGAGGGGACCTGATCAGTGTCTATAAGCCCCTCAAGGGAGGCAGCGGGGAGGATGGTGCTGGTCTCTTTTTACTGGTGGCCACCGACAGAAATAGAGGAAATGGCCAGAAACTGAAGCATCGAAAGTTCCACAGAAATTTAAGTTAAATATTCTTAACAGTGAGGGTGATGGAGCACTGGCACAGGCTGCCCAGAGAGGTTGTGGAGTCTCCTTCTCTGGAGATCTTCCAAACTTGCTTGGACGCAGCCCTGTGCCACGTGCTCTAGGTGACCCTGCGTGTGCAGGGGGGTTGGACTGGATGACCTCTAGAGGTCCCTTCCAACCTTAAGCATTCTATGATTCTATGATTAAATGCATAACAAGAAAACTGGCACTGGTTAGTGGATTAGTCAGTTCCTTTTCTTTGGACCTCAAGTGACCTATCTGTGTATTCCGGATTTCCAGCAATCACCTTGGCTATACCTCAGTTCAACGAATCCCTGATGTCATTTGCTAGCACACCCTGGCCCTTGGAACCCCAGAACTACCTTTCCTTCATGGAGTTTGAGGTGACATTTCGTCCAGATGTAGAGAGCGGTGTCCTTTTGTATAGCTACGACTCACGCAGCAAGGACTTCCTCTCCATTAACATGGTGGCTGGTTATGTGGAGTTCAGGTTCGACTGCGGCTCAGGAACGGCTGTCATCAGGTAAACTGCGTTTCTTCTGCTTTGTTTCCAGTGCCACAGTGCAGAGCCAAGTGGGCTAGAAAGAATAATAGCCTATAGTGCAGTATCTGAGTTCATCACCCTCTAGGGGCTACTATTTCTAAGGAAACACATATTTAAGTGTATAAGACTTTCTCCTCCTCTTTCTACACTAAATTCCATCTCAAAGTATTGTTATGAGTGTTATAGTTTTATGCCACATCTTACTGCATGTTGCCTTTGTTTCTATATGATATTGCAGAAATTCCCTCATTGTCATCAAGATACTATGTCATGGCAAATTATGAGTTAGTAAAGAAGCATCCCTAAATATTTGATACATATATTCATATTTTTCACTCACAGGGTGCTAAAATATTGGCATTTTCCCCTGGTCTGACATTTTTATAGTAAGTACTGAGCTAGAGGCATTTTTTTTTTTCCTGGATGAACATATACCTCCAGCTTCCCTCTTTCTTTCTCACAGTGCTGGGATTTTGGGGATCTAAGAGTGGGATTCAATTTATCTAATTTCATGAGCCTAAAATTTAGATGTCTGCCTTCCAGATAAAGACAAGCCTTTTGAGAATGATTCATCCCATCCTAGAATAGGTTTCTAGGATGGAAATGAGGAGTTGCCTCAGCAAGGGTTTATCTGCCTGCATAAAGTGAGTGCACAGTCCCTGGGCAGCTGTTCCTTGTGCTCTGAGGAAAAAGCAAAGGGCCAAATAGAAGCCAGTACCAATACCAATAGAAGCCAAGGCCAGTACCTTGGATCTGGTCCAAGAGGCTGCCACTTTTACCAGGCTGACCTAATATACAGAAATAATCTATGCAAAGTTTACACAAAATATGTACATGGCCTGCAACTTTTTGCATACCATATGTTTCCTGTGAACACTGAGAATTTGGATTGTGCTGCGATTAAGAGGAATATACTGATTTTTCCCTGAATGAGGAACCAAGCAAATTCTAAGCATATTGGAAAGTGAGAAATGAAATTTCAAGTGAGCAAATGAAAAATGATGCATGATTTTATCAGCGCATGATTGTGGCAAGACAGTAATTGCTGCCAGTCAGAAATCCAGGAGTCATCAGGCCTTCTGCAAAAGCAACAGAAACAAATAGAAGGAGGCAAGTACAATACAGAGAATTACTTGGAAGAGAATAAAGAACAAGGCCTCTGTAAAAATTCTTGATACACACACCCTGCAGTTTTGAAAATTTCCTGAAATTCTGATCACTCCCCTTCAAAAGAAATCAGTAAAAGTCTGGGGAAGAGCAATGGTGATGTCTAGGGCAGGGAAAGAAACAGCTTCCACAAATACAGCAGGACTCATCAGACTGGAGAAGAGACAGCTTGGTGGAAGTATGACAAAGATTTTTGAACAGTGACATTGAAATAAATAAGAAATGATTATTATATATTTTTTCATTATCAAAGAATAAGATTCCAGTGAAACCACAGAACAAGTGAATAAGTAGTATAAAACAAAGAAAAACAAGTTTTTTTTTTTCAGGCAGCACACAAAGTAGTTGTGGAAACTGTCACATCATGTGCCAAAACTATAAATAAGTTCATAAAAACATAGCGTAAATTTGAAGAAAGATCCATTGAGGGAGATCAAACACAATAGTACGGATGCAGCTTCGTATTCAGGAAATTGCCAAATGACAAGTTGCCAGAAACTGGGAGGATATATCAAAAGAAGTACCCATACTTGCCCTGTTCTTTTCTCTTGCCCAACATGGCAGAAATAGCTGATGTCAGAGACCTTTGCTCCAACCCAAATGACCCAACAGCTTTCAACCTCTTTCTAGTTAGAGCTATCTAATTCTTATTATAGGCAAGCGCAAGATGTTAGGCAATCATTTTTTTTTCCCCAAAATACTGTAGTGCTGCAAAACACCAGGTATGAAAGTTTAACCAGGACATATTTGCTTGTAAAATGTGGCATGACCTATAAGTATATGCCTGAGAGTGGAAAATAACCCTTTCTTTTTAAGAGTAAAGGAGAGAAGCAGAAGCAGCTAACTTTTGCATCATGTATATTAAGGTAAATAGAGTTTGGTTATGATAGTTAATAAAGTCCTAAAGCTGACATGCTTAGTTAAAAGTCATAAGAATTTTCCAAAACATGGAGATATTATTAAATAATACATTACAGCTATTTGTGTTCACTTAATATTATATAGAATACATAGTTCATCAGTTTGGGTACATGATGAAGAAATGCCAAACTTTTGATTGCCTGCTCAACATGAGTTTTTACCATGGTTTCATTGATTCAGGATTTTCTAGCAATACTGTGGGAGGTATAATGTGGTGCACACTGGAATCCTTTTGATCCCATAAATCTAATCCAAAATGAATGAATGCCTCTTCCCCTTATTACCAATTGTTTAGAAGTGTTATACTGTGTCACTCTTTTTCCACCTGGTTACCATCTAGTACCACCCTTTTGTACTGCCTTATTTGTCTGATTCTGTCCATGCATTTGCACACATTCAAGCTTCAGACAGTATGATTACATACTAAACTCATGCATTAACCACATAACTTTGACGTGTTGAACTTTCCTCAGCCTGCAAAATCCTTCCCGTGGCTGAGTTACATCAAAACTGCAGATGTCCTAGTGAAATTGTGCCATGCACAGATGCTGTCCCCAGTCACTACCTCATGGGCCACAGTGGTCATCCACCACCACCACCTAGTGTGAATATTTAGCCATATGCCCATTTGCGGTCCTTTTTCTACATAATGTGTGCAACACAGTCCTGACTGCCTCTGTTAATATGGCTAGGCTGAGAAAGCAGGCTCTTAAATATTAGAATGTAATTAGAGTATGATTAGAATATCTTTAGAAATAGGGAAGAAGCAAGCTCGTTTTAGTATGTCAGCAATAGGAGAAGAAAAGCTGTACTTTGTGACACTTGCATTTTGCTTCAGTCTTGAACTGGCCCTTCTTGAGGAGGGGATTGGAGCAGATGGTCTCCACAGGCTTCTGCCAAAGCCACCCCAGACACTGTGAGTCTGGGCTGAGGTGGAGAAGCACCAATCTGGATACAGAGCTAAGCTATTTACCAAGATGTCTTAGAGGAAAATTTCCTGTCCCCTGAGAATTCATATGCCGGATGTTTGCAGGATCAAGAATTTCATGATTTCTTAAAGTTTGATTTATCTGGGAAAAAAGTAATTCTCAAGTCCAACA
This sequence comes from Tinamus guttatus, assembly GCF_000705375.1. The sequence goes on along the minus strand of NW_010584041.1, from coordinate 83,031 downwards.
GCCAGCAAAGAACCAGAAGTGTTCAAATGCCTGCAAAAAACATTAAAACAACTCATGTTCATTTAAAAAGGGCTGTGAATCCAAGAAATAGCTCGCAGATCTTAAGTGATAGCTCTGCAAAGTTTACTCAACCCTAATTGTAATTAAATCTAGCAGAGCAGGAGGGTTAACATGATGATGACCTAATCAGCAGAGGAGATAAAAATGTATTGCCACTTACCAGGCAGCCAAACCTGTATGGTTTGATTATAAATATTTACTTATACAAGATGATTAAATTCCGTTACATATTGACTTACCCAAAGTAGTTAAACCCTAAATGCTACTTAACAAGAAAAAGGATATCAAGTGAATGACATTACTTGGTGATATCTTTTTATGGAGGTTTTCTGGAAAAAAAAAAGTCAGTCATAGTAAAAAGTAATTGACAGTAAAAATATTGCCATTGTTTTCTGAATAGATGAAAATGGACTTCAGAGAAATTTGGAGGAACAAAATAGGTTTGAATTTATGTTGATTGTTCAGGGGAAAAAAAAGTAATTTTCACATTTTCAAAATAAAAGGATTTTTAAAATCAGCATTTCAATCGCTATTGAATCTCTATTTCAAATCACATTTTTTCAAATAAATATTCAATTTTGAAATGTATCTTTGTTCAGCTTTAAATGTAAACAGTCTGAAAATACAAAACTAGAAAGTCTTAAGGTGTTCTAAATGTTGCTTCTGATTTATTTTTCCTGTTTGAGCAGTGAATTTTGGAGAAAAAGTTACAAGTTAATATTTGGACATGAAGTGTTTTCAAATGTCGTTCTATTGCATTGATTAAAATAAAATACAACGTTCTATAGAGCTTCACTGATGAGAGATGTATTTTTACCCATTATACAGGGTGCCATTCATATTAATACTGAACTAATAAAGATTGTTAGAGCAATTTTTAAATGGTTCTTTTGAGACTGGTGAATGTTTTACACAGTAACTGGGGATTATTGTTCCTAGTCAGGATCACATCATTAGGATCATATTTTAGTTATTCCCCCTCAATGTGTGTATGTGTGTGTGTCTGAAGATCCCACTTATCAGTCTACACAATTAGCCTTGCTAAACCCACACAAAGCATCTCTTTTTTAAAAGAAGACAAAGAATGTGGGTCTAAACTGGCTGTTTAGTGGGAAGCTTAATCTCCAAACTTACATGAAAAGAGGATGTATAGCTGAGATTATAGTTTGTCGTTGTACATTATACATGGCTTAGTATAAAAAATAACTCTAAGGTAAATGAAATGCATTGATTATTGATTTCATTTTTTCTAAATAAAAGCATAGGACTTGTCATTTGCTGTAGGAGTGTGGTTTTAGATTCCTTTCTGCTGGTAGTCAGAAGTTATGTTACTTCCCTCTAAGGAAAGAAACTCACTGATTTTTATTATTTTTAGTCATCCCCAGAGTGCTTGACTCTTCCTCTTGACAATGATATTTGAAATTAGCAGAAAGATGTCAGTATAAAATACTTAGGAGTTTTCTTCTCCTTCAAACAGGAGTGAAGAACCTGTCAGTTTGGGTCAATGGCATGAGATACGAGTGTCTCGCACAGCGAAGAATGGTATCCTACAGGTGGATAAACAAAAGCCAGTGGAAGGGATGGCAGAGGTGAGAAATGTATGATGCAGATGTTCCTGAGTGTGGTTATTAGTTTATAAAATGACCGCACCATAAACCATGTGGGCTACTCTCAAAATTCTTAAGAGCTCCAAAAATTGTACACATCAGGGCATGCTTTTCTGGAAATTTGCATGTGAAGGCAGCAGAAACTCTGGAAGACAGTAAAGCTCTAACAGCGCCTGGCCTTGCGACCATCCTTGATCGTCCTGTGTGGCTGGACCTCCTTTGGGGAGGTTACATGTTTTCTTGAGATTCTTTTCTGGCTGTTCATTGGTTGTAGCTGAGTCTGTTGCACAGCATGCACACCATGAAACAAGACATCTGGTGGAAAAGAAGTAGAAAACTACGTGCACACAATCCTGTCTCTAGCTCTCTGGGGATGGACCCAAATAAAATTCCTTCTGCTTTTGAGATTAATTTTCAGGACAACATAAGCACTGGAATACTCAGGCAGTCAATTCCTTGCATTTTATATTTCCCTCACGGAGAGGTCATAGTGAATAAAGTTTTAAATAAGGTTAATTTTTGCTTCCAGGAATCTAAGCAAGGTTATTTACTCTAAGCGGGTACATATGTTTTGGGATTTTTTTTATCCCAAGAACATGATATTAGAATTGCTTAAAAATATCTTTTATTCTTCCTAGTGGAAATATTTACCCTTTCAATGGGTTCAATAAGGAAAGTTCAAACCAAACATTTTCTTAATATATATAACGATATATATATATATATCATCTTTAGATATATTGTTCAAGACGACCATACTCAAGAGTTTTTTTCTCTAAGTGCTGCAATGCAGCAAGGGGGTGCAATGCAATTTTCTTGGAGCTGCCAACAAAGAAACTACTGGAATTACATAGTTATGCTGTCTTTCACTGTTTAAA
>NW_010584041.1:54080-65982 GCF_000705375.1 Tinamus guttatus | reverse complement strand
GCAAAGTGGGTGCTCCTGCAGCACCTCAGAAAAGAAGATGATAAATGGGGTTTGTTGCTCCGGGATGCAAAGGGAAAAAGTGCAAATGAGGGGCTGGGACTCAGCTTTGTGGAGGCTGAAGCTGAAGCTGCAGCAGCTATGCCAGGACCCATGGAGAAACAGCCTCAGCACAAGTTGTCTCTTGAGCTGTTGGCTCTTAGAAAGGAAAGAGTCACCTTACGTATGTGCTGGGACTCTTTCTAAGCAGTAGCTTAGAAAGCTACTGTGGATCTGACATAGCGTGGCAATACCTGCTAGCCTAGTGCAACCCTGGTCCTTCAGACCTGCCACGCTACCCATGAGAAGGGACAGAGTTATTCCAGAAACAGCATAATTCACTGCTTTGTCACACATGCTTTTACTTTTTCCATCTGGTTCTTTAAAGTACCCTTTCATTTCTGTCACAGTGTTTGGAGATCAGTTCCAAGGCAAACATCTGGAAGGACAGGTCTCTATTTTAAGAGTATTTACTGCGGAACAACAGGCTCTTTGGTACAGGGTGATAGTTCTTCAGACAAGAACTGCTCTTGGAAATGTGCGTGTGGGGGGAGCTCGGGTAGGAAATACCTCTGTTGTTATGTGGAAAAGGAAAAGAAACAAACTGCGGCTCCAAAAATGCCTGTTTCCAAAAGTATGTATCACCGCAAGGGAATTCTGGGCAGGCCTCATTGAGCCTGCATCTTCCCACATCGAGCCCCAGCAGCGGCAGCTGGACGGCGGGCGCTGTGGGGAGCGAGGGTTGCGACGGTGCTGTGGGTTTGGGTTCCTTAAACAAAGAAAAATCCTTTCTGGAGCCTTTTAGAGACAGTCTCAAGCACTTCCAGCGAGCAGAGTGGAAGAGCCAAAGCCGCTGTCTCTGCTGTCCCACAGGCAGTGTCCTGCTGCTGACATTTTCAACGCATGTGGCGGCCACATGTGCCAGGCGGGACCATGACTCCCAGCAGTGGGTCCCTGCTGGGCTGCAAAGTCTCAAATAGTCTCATTAGTAGGAAATAGGTGCCAGAAACGCAGAAACACTTGACTCTATCTGGAGGCCATTCACCCTGTCAATATGAGTCAGAGAAGGGGAGCGGGAAGGGGGATGGCTGCTGACAAAGCCATGGCTCATTTTCACAAGAACTTTCTTGGGATCATGCTGATGCTTTCGTGTCTGTTTATCAGTCACAGCATTGAGTGGCCAGGTGCATCTGCTGCTGGACACAACCCTGGCACTCTGTTTAGTCTGGACACCCTACTATAGTCCCTCATGAGCTGATAGGGTGGGAAGAGAAGAAGGAGAAAAGCAACTGGCATTGGCAGTCTGGAAAGCTGCATTCAGGTTCCTTTCCAAGGCAGTGATGGCAAGGAGGTCAGCAAAGGGCTGCTGGACATTTGGCTTCTTGCACCAGACAGTGCTCAGGGTAGTGGGGCAAGAAAGGCAGCAGCAGAAAAGCTGCAAATACTTGTTCCCTAGCAGTATTACCCCTTTCCTACTGAGGCTGCTAAAGGCGCAGAGCTGAGGTCAGTGTGTTTCTGAGCAGGTAGGAAGATAGCAGGCAGTGAGAAAAACTAGAAGTATTAGAAAATGGCCTTGAAAATGATCCCGGAATTCCTAAGACTTCCAACCTCTCTGTCCAAAACAAATCCCAGGTGCCGTTGCCAGTTTTTCTGCCTTTGCCCTAAAAGACCTTCTGAGGTTGCAGCTCTTCCCCTAGCTCCAGCACACAGGAGGCAGCAGTGCCATGCGGCAGCTTCGCCCGCATGGTTTTGGCCTGGAGGGAGAGCAAAGAATCCACGAGTGCCAGTTAGCACAGGGAGACACAAAGCATTTTTTTCCCCCTTCTAAAGTGAAATCTTGCCCTGAGTCAGGGCACTTACTGCTGCACTGTTTGTCCTGTAGTTTGAGTCATTGCATTGCTCAATCTATCTCAAACATTCTGGCAAGCCCCTGGCATAGGGATGTCCTGCAGGGCGAACAAGCAGCCCTATGTCAGCACAGCAGCTTCACATAGACTTGCATGAAAAAAGGAAATAGAGGTCATCTCCATTTTTTCTATTAGTATTTCTATTATTACTATTTTATCGGAGGCAGTAGTGGGGATATGGGAAGGGGATGAGGTGGGGTGGTGGGTGAGACAATAAAATAGCTCCTAGGAACTGGGACATCGTGTGAACCTGGCTCAACAGGCTGTAGTTCCAACCCCAGCAGGTGCTTCCCGAGCCTCAAGGCAGGCACTGCCCTGTGATCTGAATCCCAGGAAAAACAGTAGGCTTTGGACAAGGTGCTCACCTGCATCTCCTATCTCAAATCACCACCATGGACTTTAGCCTTCAATTCTGTTGACCAAGGATATCCAGGTCTGGGCAGAACAGGAAAGAGTAGCTTTTAGCCCCTCCAGGCAGGAGAAATCACTGGGAATGGCAGATCCAACCTGGCACAGAGGAGCAGCTGGCAGCAAGCAGGTAGCATTGGGATGGTGGCACCTCTGCACGTCGGCTCCATGAGAACATCACCAATCATGTTCATATGACAGGAGGGTTTTACGGAGCCCCAGGCAGCAGCCTGCAGAGACCAGTGAGCAGCACAGCCTTAGCCTAATTGTCCCTAGGTCTCTTGATTTGTCTTTTTTTTACTGTAGAATCATTATTCCTTACTGTGCACAGGAGAAAGAATACTTTGTCTCTCTTCCTCCTTTAATTTTTTTTTCAAGCTTTTCTCAGTCTGACTTTCTAAGAAAAAGCAACACCAGTTCTTTCAATTTTTTCAAGGCCTTCCTTGCAGGTGAGGTTTTCCAGCCCTGTGTGCTACAGCTGAATCATCAGAAGTGTGGAAGAGAACTGCCCCAATAGGTATATGGGCCCAATATACCCCATATAGGATAGAAGGCCACAAAACCTGACATAAGGAAAAAGGCAGGACAAATGGGACCATGGATCACATACACCTGATGCTGTCAGGCCATTCACAAATCAACAGCTTTCCAACTTTCTTACAAATTTTGCAGGGGCTATCATGGTGGCTATGTGGTCATTTTTTCTGAGGGTGCCTCAGAACTTTCATGGATTTTCTTAGGGAGACACCAGAGACACAGTGCGCATTTGCGCAAAGTGCCTTTTCTTCTACTTTTTCTTCCATTTTTCCACACTGTGGCTTTGAATCACGATGTCAACAAAGCAGAATTCAAAACTGAAATCACCAACATTTACGTTGTTTTCACTTGAACCAATTTTTTTTTGACTAAAAGTGAGGTTTTTAAGCACTAATGTTTCATACAGAGGGATTCTCTATCCTTTATTTATGTGTTAAAAATAACTCTTTGCAACAATTAGTGCTAGATCATAATGCTACAGCCAGTGACATGCTAGGAGGAGATCGCATTGATAACGCAGGGGAATTACAGGGAAGCAGAATATTAAGGTTAACAATCATACTGGCTACCCACTTGCTACCCTCATCCTTATCATGAAAAACTGGGTAGCTCTGAATGATCTTTCACTATCCTGTCTTCAAAAACAGAATATTTTTATAGCACAATTTATTTTTTTGAAAAGATATATCACTATACGAGTCCCAGACTCCTCTCAGCTCTGTGATTCTTCAATTACTTTGTAAAACCATCTGCATTGATAGTTCCCAGGTAATTCATAAAATGAGGCCAGATTATGAAACATGTTCAAAATTAAAGATTCCAGTTTGCAACTGACTTCTTAAGGTACTTCATCTATAGCAGTTATATTTTGGAAACGAAGAGCATGGGATATTAGCAGTGACAAGGTTTTGCATTGACTTAGGAAAAAAAAAATAGGTAGCCTTAGGGTACATCGTCACAGAAGTGAGGATAAATGTTATGTAATCAGCAAGTACACCAAATAGCTGATAAGAAAAAGCAGTTGGGCTATTTGTCACACTTGAGCTTCCTGCTAGAGAGCAAGGGATGGCGCTTGTCAGTAGCGCGGTGAGACACCCTCTTCGTGCTTTTGGTGGCAGAGCTATCAGTTACTGTTGAAAATTAACTACATAACGGTAGAGCTCAATCAATCAAGCCTAACCAGTCATCCTCCCTCATATACCTGGCTCAGCTGTGGTCCTGCAAATAAGACCATGTGTATGTTCCTCTAACGCTGCAGTTGCACAACTACATCATTATCACTGGGAAGCAATGTCCAGTTAGCCAGGAGGTGTGTCGAATACTCAATCCAATGGCATTTCCCTGTTTTTTTCAAGGTCAGCTATAGCTGTACAACTGTTGAAATCTTCTTCAGGAGATTCTACTTGTTTTGAATTCTTAGGTCATATGTCCCACCAATGGTGCGAGCTCTGCCAAAGCAGTGCCGGACTGTGAGACAGCAGCTTTGGGATTTCACTTGGGAACAGCGGCAGTCTTTCCTCATTCTCCCAGCTCCTGCTGTTGCTGTCTTTGTATTCTAAGACATTTCTGGGACTGCCTAAGGGACTTTGCCGCCTCGATGCCTCACCTGCCCTGCATTGAGTGAAGGTCACAGAGGTCAGAGTTTATTGATACATTAACAGCTAGCGGGGCTGAGTGATCATCTGCTATTGCAGGACAAGGATTCAGTTATCCTCCTTTCCAGACTGCCACCAAGGAAGTGGAGAGCAAGGTTAAATGAGCCACAAAACTCCTGGCTATAGCAAGCATTGTGGCATAAATTGTCTCAACAGTAGGGTGTTTTAGCGAGCATAGAAAGCTGATCCTCTTGTTTCTGCCAGAACTCGTTGAGGATGTGTCCTGCATCACCCAAACCGACCTTGTTGCGTGCAACTTGGCCCTGCTGCTTCTTGCTGCTACATACATCACCCTGTAACAAGAGAGAGCAGTGCCCCACGGTGAGTCCCCCAGCTCATTTCAGAAGGCGTCAGCCAAAGCCTGCAAGGAAGCAGCATTACAAAACTACGGCACCCGCTCAACAGGAGCCAAGCACAACTAGACCTCTTCAACCAGATGGGATCCAGTAAATCATGTATCTGCTATGAAATGATACGCAAAGGAACAGCTGTTCAGAGATTATTCAAGTTACTACCAGTTCTGCAGATCAAGAAGCCAAGGCCATGCATGCCAGATTTTGTGGTTATTTACTCTGGCACTAAGTTAAAATAACTCAGTTTAGACTGGAGCAGGAGCAGAATTTAACTCTTCTTTAAAAACCAAACATGCAAGCAAGGAATATCCAAACATATAACAGTGTAAGAAAATATATTTATTAAATTCCATAGCAATACTATGGCAAAATTGTTAAATACATGCGTATTTTTAGACACATATAAGCAACACATCAGGAGTTACAACAGCCAAGCAAACTAAGTTTTAGAAGTATGAAAAGTTGGTGTCTTAGTGTTAACTTAGTTTTACATATCACTTGCCATATTGGAATATTATTTCTCCAACATAACACTTCCTTTTTCAAGCATGCATTTGACTAATTGTTTAGCTAATAAATTTGCTTGCTGATACATTTTGTTGAATCAGTATTTTAGTTGGTATGCTACAACTTCATTAAAGTGCCTTGTGATCATTTTGCTTAACTTACAAAAGAAATGTCTTTTCCAATAACGGATTTGGAAACTGGACCGCTTCATATTGTTCAGCAACAGAAGTATGAGAAATGGCTGATTAGATTTAGTGTGTTAGGATGACTATTTTGTCAGTTTGATTTACTGTTTATTCTCAGAACTAATTTGTATAACAACCATTGCAAACGGGCAAACAATACTTCCACCAGTATTGAACAAAAGTCCATTAAATTTTTTGTAAAAACAGAACATAAAACACCTCTAAACAAATCATTTTACACCGTAAAAAATATGGTATAAAAAGTGAGAGCTAAAAAAAATGGAACCTGTTCACAGTATATATTTTACAAGTTACAGCATTTCAGTACAACGCAATTTTTTCCAGGTAACCTGTATGACTCCACCAACTTCACTGCTTTGTGCATCACAACAGGATCAAAGATTAAATTACTCTGATCTTTGAGTGGGATTTCAGATGAGAGTCAGCTATCTTATTTTTACTATTCCCTCCTTTACAACCTTTTCCAACACACTATGAAGCATAAAATGCTGTTCAACTTAAGAAGTCACTCAAATCACACTACGGACAATCTGTCAAGGCAAAGTTCTAAAATTTTTATTTTTTTATTGTGTTAGTACTTAAAAGTGAGAGCTCTCACCAATTTCTATTTATTTTGCCCATTTAAGCTATTTATTTTTCCAGTTTTTCATCAGCCTGAATAGCCAAAGAAAGAATATTTCCATTCCATTTACTGTCTGGATAAGTTTTACTCTCTGGGTACCACATTTTGCACTAGCTCCATTGCACAGGCACTGAAACTCGTGACAGTTGGTGCATTGCTGCAAGTCCTGCCTGTGTTTCCATCGGAGCTGGCTCCCAGGCACCTGGCCATCACTCCAGCTCTCCATCCCTGGGAAGCGGAGCTGCTCTTCTGCAAAATGAAAGACCTCTCCACAGGCTTTTTTTTGGTGCAAAAGTGAAAGAAATTAATAGACATTCTTGTGGGGGAAAAGTATTGTTATGCACCCTGGGACAACTTGCAAAGTTACAGAAAAGCCTGCCAATATCATCTGAGATTTGTTTGTGTAACACGCAAAAAGGAAACAAACACTGGCTATCTTAGAAACACTGGGGGAAATCCAGAGTTATATAAGGAGGGCAGAGGGAAATCAACTTGTTATTGAAGAAACTGTTTTCCAGCTTTTAGGAAGAGAGCTAAAAACTTACGACTGGCCTAAGAATGAGGATATGCATCCTTTAAACGCTCCAACATTTCTGAACCTGTGTTTGGCATTCTGAGGTCTGGGATTGTGTTTCCATGTTTGCTCTGCAGAAGCCAAAGAGAAAGCCAACAGCAAGGCCCCAAAAGCGCCAACAGTATCTCTAAACATTAATCACACAAGTCACTGGTTAATGCATAACAGCACAAGCCTCAGTGGAGCCTGTTGAAAGGAGTGTGGATGACAGCTTTTTCCTTGTCGCCTCAGTAGGTTAAAGTATCATAGAATCAGAGAATCATAGAATGCTGAAGGTTGGAAGGGACCTCTAGAGATCATCTAGTCCAACCCCCCTGCACACACAGGGTCACCTAGAGCACGTGGCACAGGACTGTGTCCAAGCGGGTTTGGAAGATCTCCAGAGAAGGAGACTCCACAAGTACACTCAAGTACAGGGATCTGAAAAATTGGTCTGAGAGCTGCAAGCCAACTTCTTCTGCAAAACCCACCTAGGCACATATGGATGTAAGCACATATTCACATAAGGGGCTATGACCTTTTGTAGTGTTAAAAATATCAGTGCCATTTGAAGACTTCATCAAAGTCCGTGGTGGCACAGAGGATGCTATTTACATGGGAAACTTCTAATAAATTTATGGTACACAGAGCCTTGTTAGTAACTGGTTCATCAAATATTACTCACATTTTTTGTAAGTATTTCAAATTCTTTTACTATATTTCCATCTACTTACAGGTGCAAATATTTTATTTACAATGAAATAAACTCTAAAAATAGAGCACACTATTTCTCATTTCTTTTTAATAGTGATTTCCAAACAACTTATACCTCCAATGTATCCAGTTGCTCACATTTCTGCCATTATCCTGGACAAGCAATTTTCACATTCAACTGAGTGTCACATGCAAGGACAACATCATAGGGAACCCCACAGCCCTAAGCTCCAATTTCATCCATTTGAATTTAAACACACACACACAAAATAAAAAAGGCTTGAAGTTGCCTCTTCAGAGCAGCCTGAAGCTCTTTCAGGAATTCCCTGCTTTCATGTTCCCAACAAAGGAAAGCTCTGGTCCCCCACATAAAGCAAAGATGAAGAAACACGCTACATTTGCCACTGTGCCTTGACGGAAAACACAGGTCCTGGCTCCCTTTGGACATGGTTCATCCATGAAAGTAGCAACTACAAATAATAAAGGCAGCTATGGCAGGAAATGGCAGTCACTAGGTCCTAAGTTTGCACATGCAGCCATCACATAGCAGGGGCAATAATTCACTGCCTGCCTGGAACATTAGCTTACTCCTTGTGATGATATATTAGCTAGTAGTTGTGAGGTATATCGCATTCGTATCCACAACTCAGTACTCAACACACAACCCAAGACCCCAGAACCCATCATCTGTCAGTCGGGTAAAACAAGAACACAGTGAACAGGAGAGCGCACGCTGTTACATCCAATGTGACTGATGCTCCATGCATGAAGTGAGCAGTGTAAGAACCCATTAAAAAAAAAAAAAAACTGTCACATATGACAGGCATGGCTCAAAAATAAAAAGCAGCAGCCCTGAAGATTTGCTTCAGAAAGTCATTGCTTGACAGTAACACCCTTTGTGTCCGAACACTGATCAAACACTGAGTTAAGAGAAAGGGTAGTTTTGGACACAATCCCTTTTGTTTGCATCCCTTCTAGAAGTTGTTTCTTTTTAAACCAGAACTTCCAATACTTAAAAAAAAAAAACCCACAAAAGAACTAAAACAACAAAAAATATTTAATACAGAACTAAGATCTTTCAAAAGAGTGACGGTTAGGAAATGTAGCACTTTCAGTTATTAAGGTTTTTTTTCCACAAATGCGGGAAGGAGTTCTGCCTATATCTAATTTGATGCAAGAGGGTCACCGGGAACTCTGAAGGCACCACCAGTTCAGGGAGTCTGATCCCCTTTGAAGCCCAGTTGATCATCAATACATTTGGAAGTTAGACAGCACCATTCTTTGAAAGCAAATTTGGTGTGGAAGGTAAGCTGCTTCTCAATCTACCCATTCATTCAGATGCTTCGCCAATGTTTTAACAAATCATTTGGCTCAAAACGCAAGGCTGTCCCCTGACAATCCCCATCGCCCAATTCTTGATCTCCAGGCACTGAGGAGTGTCTCTGCATGGGCACTAATTTAGAGCATATGCTCTGTATAGTCCCACCACCCTGCTCATTTTTGGACTCGCTGCCAAAGACTTAAGATAGACATTTGAACGAGTCCCCATCTGAGTTTTCAGTTCCTCCAATGAAAACTGTTATCCATAAAATATTTGGGGTTTGGTAAGCCATTACTACTGAAGGGACTCTTCCATTTTACAGCCTTGAAGTGAGTCAATTAAAATAGGCAATCAAAGGTAAAAGAGGTGAGAGATAATTAGATGAGAGTGCGCTGATAATGTTCTTGACAGACCCTATATTTGGGGAACTTTTCACTAGAAATCAACCAATTAAAAGTAGTGTTGTCCTTGCTAAAAAGGAAAGGCAGCACAGAGGAAATCCCCAGCACACAGTGCTTGTATCTAAGTGATCCTCTGCAGAAGCATTGCTGAGGGTGTGAGTCTACTCTTTGCTTGCTCTACAGTTGCCTGCTGAATTAAAAACTGCCAGGAAGCTCAAAATTCAGTATGATTTTGATTTTGCTTCATGCAACAGAGGTGTAAGAAAGCACAGTTATTCCTCAAAATTAGCTTTTCCAACGCATTTTTTTTTCCTTCATTTGGATCAGCATACACTAAGTGATTGCTCTTCTGTACTGAAAAACTGCTCCATAAGCTAGGAAAACTGAACACATAAACAACACCCCCATCACACACACTACCCAGGCATTGTGTCTCTGACGTCATCTGCTTCCAATAAAAACATATGGCAGCACAACCTAAAATTCACGGCGGGTGCTAAATACATTAAAGCAGTTCTGCAACAGTGAAAAGAAATCTGCTATCTGAGAGGCATTAGGAGCTTTGGCATGGAAGGAACAGGGCTTTCCTCCTTGGATTTAGCCACCTCCCAGACATCAAGCATAAAGGAGCAGAACTACCTACTTTTATGTATTAATTTAGTGTTCTGAATAACAGGAAGTAATAATTAGGCATGAAACCTTTCCTTGCAGTCATGTCTGATAATGGATGGATTCCAGCTATTCTCAGTGTCCGCCTGTCTTTTCACTTGCATCTCTCTCTGTTCCAAAATTCATCCTCGAATAAGAATGAATCTCATTCTCTTCTTTTAGACAGACCTTGTATTTTCTCAGGTCTTCAAACAGATCTATTTTTACTGTTTTCACTCTTCCAGAAGCTGCACACAGGCAATTAGGACTGATGAGGATTTCGATACTATTTACTTTTTTTTACTCTTTGTGAGTTTTGAAATCTTCCTATTCTTTCATTCTATGGAGATGGTACAAACACAATGCTTGGATTTATTTTCACAGCCAGATCATTTGGTTTTGTGGACCACATGTCTACCAAGCTAGCCATCTTCCTGGTCCTTCACACTCCTTCAGATCTTGCAGCTTTGCAAATTCAGCTTCTCTTTTGTTTAGAAATCCATCCTTCAACTTATTAATTTAAAAAGCCACAAACTAGTTTCGGAAATCAAAATCTAAAACCAAACCAAAAATTCAGGTAGGACATTATGGAGAATCTCTCTGATCAGGTGCTTTAACATACAACCTCTTGCGATTTTGTTTGACACTAAAGAAAAGGTAAATTAAAAAACACTTTCTTATGTAAGCTATGTGCGTGCCAGAGCTGAAGTTTGCACAGTGAAATGTTACAATCAGAGCTGCCTGAAGATGTGCATGTGAAAACAGAAGTTTTCAAAGACGATTGTTCTGAACATTTCTTTAAACACACAAATTTACACCATCTAAGCTATCTTTGCATCACATGTCTGGTAAAGGGGAGGTAGCATTAGTGGCACCAAAACCTCCTTGGGTTTCTTCCTGTCAGCAGAAAAATCCCATCTAGTACTCCTAGGTAGGATTTGTTGCATAGATACTGTGAAGGAGAGCCAGGCAGCAGGTGGCAAAGCTAATACAGTGAAGCTAATCCAAGGAGCAATTTGTTCTAAAAGAGCTAATATTACTGTCTCTAATTTTGAGTGCCAAACGGCTTGGTCAGCTGATGTTAGTAGATATAGTTTCCTGCATGGCTTCCACTGGTGTATAGTATAACCAAAGTCTGATGAACACTGGGAAAAGGAATATTGTACCACTTGGAGACAAGAGATCTGGAGTTGAAGCTATAAAAATACAAAATGCATTAGTGCAATACATTAGGAAATATTTACTCCTTAATCAAATGATAGAAAAAAATATAGAGCATTCTAACAATTAAAAAAAAAAAGTTGTCAACTTGATGTAGATCTCATTGAGGTTTAAATCAGTGTTACACTTCTTTTTTTTCCTCCAAGTTTGCACCCCTGAGTCAAACATTGAATAAACATTGTACAGTAGGTACAGAAAATAGTGTCTAGTTAAAAAGCAATAGAGATGAATGGCCATTGCTTAAGAAGTGCTAAACAGTGACAACACTCATCCACATGAGAGAAAAAAATAGCTCTTTAAATGTTCTTAATTTCCGACTAGGTGAAAGATCTCAAGATTTTCCAACCATGCTGTTTCTATGTGTTAAGGCTGAGATTTGTGATAAATTAAACCTTCTGTTTGTAAACCTGTTTGGGCTACAACTTTTGAGTATGCACAGTGGAGAACAACTACAACAAAGCAAAGCAATCTTTCTAAGTTATAAGTTGTATGAGACCATATTAATCTTGGAACACTATGTGAAGGTAGGCAGAGTTCTTTGACTATGATTATCAGGAGATCTAAACTCAATACCCCTTACATCCAATACATTTTACTAGAATAATAATGAAATGGCTATAGCTTTGGCCTTTTAGTCTCTCTTAAAATGGAACATTTAACACTTTCACTAACTTAAACATGGTAACATTCAGCTCACTTGAACCTCTGCTGACCTTCAAGAATAATTTGTGCCTTTTGCACTTTTCTTCCTCGTTTCTTTACCATATCAGTAATAAGAGCTTATTTAGAAGGCAGGTTCAGGTGTGATGAGGA
>NW_010584041.1:21765-37863 GCF_000705375.1 Tinamus guttatus | reverse complement strand
TCAAAACCCGCTTGGACGCAGTCCTGTGCCACGTGCTCTAGGTGACCCTGTGTGTGCAGGGGGGTTGGACTAGATGACCTCTAGAGGTCCCTTCCAACCATGAGCATTCTATGATTCTACGATTCATTTTTAGGCTTGTACATGGTCAAGCACATACTATAAACCAGTGGGACAGCAGCTTTCATTTCATCCTGGAGATGGTGCCCATGTTAGTTGTCCTTTTCAGTATTTTCCAGGTAATGCATACTTTGCTTGCTCTGCACTACACAGTTCTCAATGCTGGGGAATAGGGAATGAAAGCAGGCTTATTTCAGTTATTCCCACTGCTCCCTACTAGCATTTTACAAATGCTCCATGGTCTGTCTCACAGTGGTTGCTCAGTGAGTTTCTGTCATGAAGAAGCTCAGGAGATGTCTGAAAGATGATCTGTTGGAGGTTGCAGACAAAAATAATTTAATGACTCCCACCATCTCCTTATAATCTCACATCAGCCTCACCCACCTGTTGGCAAAAATCTGATGCACTAAGGCTTTTATTTTGTCATGTCTCTGTAACGGCATAAGTCTTTGGAAAAGAAACACACACACATACACACAAAAAAACCCTCACAAAATCATCTTTAACTCCCTTTGCAATGTTGCAAAATTAGGCCAGGGTTGTTTTTGGACTTTAGTCCCATCTTCAGTTACATTAAAAGTATCTTTTTTTTTAAACACTGTAGGCTCTAAAAATTCATACTATTTCATTTAAATTAGAGGCAAGCTTGGAGAAGTAAGTCAGAGGCAGCAAGAGATATATTCAAGTTCTATCTTTTTCTCTTTTCAGTGCTGAATGGTTTTACCTTTCTAGTAAACTGTACTTTGTTCCTCGTTTTCCATATAGTCCACTGGGTCTGCCTGGTTTCCAGGTACATTTTATTATGAGAAAGTTGGATGTTTCACAGCTGAGGTTTTGAGGTGTATCAGGGGCATCTGTAGTATAAAAGGCAACCAGAACAGTTAGACAGTGTTTTTCCCATCCTAGTGCAATGGTGAGGCTGCTAGCTTCCAGAAAACATCACCATTAAGAGTTTTTCTGCTGGGTCTAGATTGCGTGCCTTGCAAGCGCATGATAAAAGTTACTCTCCAACCATACAAATTATATGCTTCAAATTAAACACATGGATAACTATTAACAGCCCTAACTGACTAACGCTTGACTCTAACCTTCTAAGTGGGTGGATAATCTGGTAAATCATGTGAAAATATGTTCACAAGCTGCAGGCGATACTCTGGAAGGGTTTTACTAAAACTGTGCCAAGATACTTCCAAAATTCTGAGTGTCAGTTTAGCTGCTGAGCAATTCGGGAGTGCTGTCGGCCATGTGTCACATTTTGTTATGTGCCAGCTTTGAATTCCCTAAGCAAGTCATGTCAAGGAGAAGTTCCCTTCAGCACAATTTCCACCCTGTATTTGGAAGCTGAAGCAAGCCCTATACAGCTCATTCTCCTCAGCGCTGCCTTGTATATAACCCATGTTTCTTTTCTCCTAAAGTTTGTCCTTGAGTCCTACACTACAGCACTGTTAACTGCTTCTTAGAGAAGACGTTCCCAGCAGACACAGGGTAACCACGCTGATGTAAGGCTGTACACAGCCCTTCTTTCAAGACTCATACACTGTCCCCCAAAAGGTTTCATTACAGTATCAAAAACCTGCACTGAGAAGGGGCACTACTACAAGAGGCAACAGTAGTTCAAATTATGAACAATTAGCCAAAAGAGGAGCAATTATTTTGCCAGACCTAGGGTACCTAAGGTGGTGTCTCTGCACATATGGGGAAGACGTGATAGAGGATTAAATGTTTCATCAACATTTTCATCAACAACAACATCCTGACAAGACCTCTCACTTCCCACTAAGTACTGCAAGTGGAAATACTGGCAGCAAGTAGACTTTACCATATCGTAAATCTTAAGTGCTATATGGGAAAACTGTGAGTATGCTTCACTGCCTTCAAAAAGATTGCTACTACTTTTGCTCACTTGCTTACATGGAGGGTTCTCCAATAAAAGCATACAATGTAAAAATGGGATCTCACTGAGACTCCCAAAAGAGTCAGATTCCTTTTGCATTTGCTATCATACACTAAATATGCAAAGTCAGGGACTGGAGGCCCAGGCTGGAATTAAAAACATAATTTCAAAATGAAGTGTGGTTTCCCTTCTCCTTTCCCTGACCCCCTCAAGGACCTTAAGTTCAAAGGTGGGTATTTGTAATGCAAAAGAGTTATTCCAATGAGCAGCTATTGGAATAAGGCAATCCCCTCAAACACTGCTGCAGGAAACATACAAAACTCTGAAGTAACCAATTATGGCAAAGGAGAACCAGATAAATTTCAATAGTTTGTTTTAAGAGGTAACTATATCTGGAAGACATGTCTAAGGCTTGCAAGGTTACACAGAAATATAAACAATGACTTATTATCTTAAATATTTTAAAGAAAATATTAAAAGAATGTTCAGAAGATTTTCCAGGAAAAACAGTCGGCTGGGTTCCTTTGCAGTAATGAGCTCCTAGAAAGCTACTGTCCTGCTGCTGCAAATATAACTGTTTCTAAAAGTCTAACTGTTTATCTAACTGTTTAATGGCTTCATTTGACTGATGGGTAAATGAAGGTTTTCACTCATAATTCTTGCTCTTACTCTTCCCTTTTCCAGGAACAAACTGGAATGGATATAAATGTAAAAGGACAGAAACTGAGGGCAAATATTCAAACCTAGGACTCTCAATACCATTCTGATTTTTCTAAGCTTAGTAAATGTAATTATACTTACATCCTACAAACAAGACAGTTCCATCCATCCCATCTGGCGACAATGTGCATACTACATTTGTCCCGCTGGCATGTGAAGCACTGGCATTTAGCACTCTGATTGCACTGCTCCGACTGCTCAGGTGTATTAGTGGGTAGATTTCTGATCCATAAGTCATCTGTTGGATCTGTTGACCTTCTTCATGGATACAACAAATTGTCACATCTGAACCTACTGCTACCACAGTGTCCTGAGGAAAAACCCCACTGCCATTGGGCTCAGTATCTTTTCCTATTAAAGAAGCAAAAGTGGAAAATACATGAATAGAAAACCCATGAACAGTTTGCTTTTACAAATCCAGTATATGTAACAAACATGGTGTTTGCTTTTATAATTGCATCTATGTAATAAGCATTGTGCTGACCAGCTAAAATGTGACTCAGGAGTGCTTTAGGGCATACCAATCTTTGTTTATTAGATTTGATTAACTTGTGATTGCATGTAATTCTTATTTCTCTAATCAGAATGCCATGAAAACAACAGGCCATCACTGCCTACCACTCTTTCTCCTACTTCAGGCTGCTTTTCATAAAGCAAATCAAAGTCCATGTGACGGTAAGCAAATAGACATACCAGGAACCTTTTCTACTGGGCTCCAGTCACTCCAGTCCTTGTGGCCCATAAAGTCCGTGATATTAATGTAAGAGCGAATCTTTGCATAGTGTGATGTACACTCCAAAGGCATGTCTGATGTCCAGTTCCAAGAAAGAATGATGTTTTCATGGGTCAGTTTTGAATGGTAAATTACCTACAAAGTATCCCCCAAACACCAAAGAGAAAGTTTATGAACAGTTGTTAACAAAGATACAGAATCTTGCAAGTGTCAAAAGATGGGCGAATTAATTGTGGCAAATCATAAAATCCTGACAGATGGGCAGACTATCCCATCTAATATTTTCAGTTGCTATGTGAATTTACTTGGATAAGAGCCTAAAGTGCTAAACAGCCCACCAGTCAGGTAGACTATTAGCCAGAAATGCCAGAGGGCAGATATTTGAGGGACAGCAGGCAGCTTGCCATACATTTCAAAAGGTATATGTTGCATCTAGTACCTAGGGCATCTCCCAGGCAGGGATATGCTCCAACTTTTGCAAAATGAACCTCTTTCTTCTAAATTTAATTCCTAGGTCATATATTTTATCTTTTTTCCATTTCCAAAACTTACAGAACTAAGTTGGAAAAAGGCTTGGGAAAACTTCATAAGAGAAAGTTGTATCTTACATATTTAATATTCTGAATATTAATGTCTGATAGTTATCCATCACCACCTCTATGTGAGATGCCACAGGAATAATAGCAGTGACAGACTTTTTCTTCAAAGTTGTTAAAATATCAGTGCTGAGGTACACCATAAGGATTATTCTTCAGAAATGCAGCAGACAGCAAAGAGATAAAAGCAAGCTGAATGTTCGGAATCCAGAGGAAAAAAAAAAAGAAAAGCTAATGCTATGAACAAGTATTGACAACGCAACATCCAATGTCCTCCCCTATCTTCAAACTTAACGGGAAGATACCTACTAGCATCATGACTACAATCAGAATCTGCAAAGCTCAGTGCTTTGTATCATTCTGAGCTTTCTTTAAAAGGACCCCTCAAAATATTAGGGTGTGTGTGTGGGGGGGTAAAACATTATATACGTACTTTTTGTAAAGAAGGAAAAGGACTTACTTGTGTTACTTTTTCCATTGTTTCTTTACGGAGTATTTCAATCTGCCAAAATGCATCCAATCCATATGGAAAGACTGATCCATTATCACTCCACTTCAGATTTAATGTGGAAGTTGAGAAGTCAGGAGTTAAACTAAGAATGTGTGGAGCAAGCGGAATGAATGCTTGAAAAAGAGAGGGGAAAGAGAGTCCATATTCAAGTCATTAGTTAGCAACACCAGCCCTACAGGTGTTTCATAGCCACACGTCTCAGCTCTGAACTGGCTGGTAGCCACACACAAACATGTAGGTCAACCTCTCTAATTAGAACCAGATAGGCTCTGTTGTTACTTGAATGGGAAAGTTCCCAGGAAAGCACAGGTGCTGATGAGTCATCAGGTAGCATTTTCTTCTATCATTTCGGCATGCAGATGTGTGAGTAACTGATCATGAATATGACTCTTCATAACGCATTGCAAAGAAGACACCGTATTACCCTTCACAACCCTTACTCAATGCCATCAAGATAAAGGAAACAGAACCACAGTTTAAGTGTACAAAGAAATACAGATAGGAAGGAGAAAGTAAAAACTCCAAAGGAAGAAAGGGGTTTTGAAGACCAGAAGGAAAGAATGAATGAGGAAGGATGAGCCACAACAAAAGCAGGAGCATGGAGAAAGGAGAGCAAAAGCACATAGTGGAAGAAGTTTGAATGAGGCTCTGTAGAGGAAGATGAGGAACATGATTTTAAACTACCTGAAACATGAAAGTCATGGAACAGTACAGAGATACTATCTAAATAGAAGTGTCTCTTGTATGAGTGGGCGGTCATGAAGCAAGAGACTGAGAACCCAGCAAAGGTTATGGCAGTTCAAGTAGATTTGGGTTGCCGCAGGATAAATTCTGCTTTTTTTTTTTTTTCAGTGTGTCATTCATCCAGTTTGGGTACTGGCCAAGGGGAACCTCTAAGAGCCTACGAAGTGCTGAGCACAGTCAGCACGCTACCTGGAATAACCTGTGAGGAGTGCGGCAGGCCCATCCTGCCTGGAGTCAGAAAGACATCCAGCATGAACTGCACACATTTTTTAGATAAATTTTGTTAGTTTCTGACTTGCTCTCAGTTGAGGAGAAGACAATGTCAACTGAAAATGGAATTGTTTGAATTCTGAATAAATAGGCAAACTGAAAACTAAGTCTAAATTATGAGTAAATGTGGCAAATGGTGCCAATGTTATCTTCAGCATGTCGCTGAGCTTACATGGCTAGTAGAGTGTAAACTGGAAGAACCAGGGAAGTTGAAATTGAAGAATAAATAAGCTATCAACTAGTTCAAGTTTTATTTTAAGTTTATGTTTGAGCGGGTGCTCAGAAGCATCTAGTGATGCTCCATCTGACAGACAGGGATAGCAGAATTGAGACTCCACAGCATAAAGGCAAGAGTTAATGCTACTGAAACAAATTAAGGTTATAGGAAGAGGAGAGAGGAGGATATTGTTATCCTCCAAAACAGAGCAATTATAAAAATGTAGAAGGTGGAAGAACACACAGCTGATGTAACTAAGGGCAGTGAGCATGTGGGCAGATGTACCAACTGGAATAAGGGGCCCTCCTTCTGAACACAGAAGAGAAAACTCAGAGAAATTTCCTCAGAGCCAAATCAAGGTACAGAGCTATTGATGTGATAGGAAGAGATAGAATGTGGAGCAGAGTTACCTCAGCCTAGAGATATTTCCTTGCTCCACTTCTGGGAGGAAAATTGGAGGGAATATATGTCTAATATATCTATGGCTGCAGTACAAAGAATAGTCTAACTAGCATGAATATATTTGCTTAATTTCATAAATGTCTGAACAAAATGGCCGAGTTTGGTATACTCTAATAAAGTCCCAACAGCCGTGACACGTGCTATAACTGCCCTTAAAATGTTAAGGACTAGAAATAAGCTACTTCATTCTCTAGTGGCTCAGCATTTAAGCATTGCCAGTATAGATTTCATTCCACCTCTCCCAAAACTGGTGTGAGCACTTCATGGCCAATATAGTATGCCACACTTCAAATTAGTAACTTATTTGCAAACTCTTCCTAATTTTCCATGAGAAAAACAACAGCAAAGAATAATTAAGTGCACACAATGCAGTTGAATTTTGTTTTCTTCCTTACAGTTTGCCTTCAATTTTTCTACTATGATTTATGAGTGGAGAGGTTTTCTTTTCTCTGAAGGAAGAGAAAAACAATCTACTGCACATGGTTAGATGCATAGGGATTCTGCACATCAACATTCTACATTCAGGAATATTGCCAAAGAAAACTACAAGCACATACGCTTCTGGAGCATGTCTCAACAGTGATCAGATAAAGACCTTATATGCACATACAAAAGCCGATACTTACAGATGTCTTTCTTGTGAATTACAATTTTTTTGGTGGCAAAAGCAGCTCCATAAATGCTGTTGGTGGTTATTGTCACAGTGAAGGAGCTCTCTGAGACTGGAATCTCTACTCTTTTCTCCCTAGTTTTAATACACACTGGAGGGAGGAGGTTACTGAAAAGAGAGAGAGGATTAAGCCAGTATTCCAGCTAAGAGGAAGACATTCCAGGTAATTTGCATAACACAACTTCTCTGTAACATTACAAAGAAAGCTCTGTGTCAAGTCTGAGAAAGATTACAATTACATGGGCTTTGGTTAATATTGGATTAACAAACATTCCCTTTTTTTTCAAGTCATTTTATCATACTGGTAGACTCTATGTGCATAGTGCAGCTACATAGTTGATAACAGAACATCCCAAAGTGAAAAAAATATGACTTTTTAACCAAAAAACACATCCCCAAATCCAACAGTCACCACGAATCAGAATTTCAAAATAAGCAAAAGCCATAAAACAAAAGCCAACAGTACCCTCCCCCTCACATTTCCTGACTTCCTCTCCCACCTTTTCAGAGTTATGGAACATGGATGCAAACATCAAGTCTCTGTCTCCCCATCACAGATACAAGAATAATAATTTTTAGTTCCCTTCTACTGCTCAGTTGTAGAAAAAGATGAGGGGGGTGGGAGAGAGAACCAGTCGAACAGCGCTCAGGGCAAGGTGATCTGGTCTTTGTCTGGAGGTTGCAGATCAATATTGAGCATAATAATGGAAAGGTTAAGTCCTTTTGCTCATAATCATGGATATGCAGCTAGAAAGGAAAAAGGTTTGGAAAAATCCAGATCTTCCTCTTGGGGGAATGATGGGAGGAAGGAAAGGAAAGAGAACAATGCCAGACTTCCTGCGGAGGGACTATTACTCACTTAAGAACTGGAACAGGACCTGGAACTCCTATCTGTTGAAGTCAAAAGCTTGGGCTGAACTTTAAAGATTCATGCAAGAGACTGCACTAGCAAAGGCCAGTGAAACTTGAGCGCTCAGAAAGGCTGCTCCTAATGTGTTATAGAGGTGCCATTAGAGGACGTAAGGATTTCTGAGCTAAGCCAAGCCCACAGTCCCAGTGCCTGGGAGTGAAGCCTGCTCTGCTTTGCTAAGGAGGAGTTGCAACAATTACCTGGTTATTCTTTAGAGGACAGAACCTCCCAAACTCTGCACTCCAAAACTCTGCCTACATTGTCATATATACATGATTTTTTTTAATAGAGATGATAGCTGTCAACAAAGGAGGAATAACTAAAAACAAAAAATCAAGCATGTAGGCGGAAGAAGTGCAGCCAAATCCTGGGACCCCAAGGACAAGTTAGAGCTGCCCGTGGATTTACAGGAAGAAAGACAGTACAAACAACTGGACTGGAGGCAGGATCAAGACAAAAACTCCACAGCACAGAATAAGTATTTGGCAGACCCACAGCATGGGGATTGCACATGTAGTTCTCATTAGTGAAAAATATACCGAAGAATTTTCTTTTTAAATGTTTTTTGAAATTTTTCAACTCTCATGTATTTTGGAAAGGCTAGTCTAAATGTGGACTCACTTTCATGTTTCCTCTGACATAATGATCTCCAGACAGATTAAAATTTATAAAGGTTATAAGACAACCACCAAGAGATTTTTTATGTTTTTCCACATGTGAATCTTTACACTTATGTCATGTATTCTACCGCTTTGGCCCATAACACCAGGATTTGCTTCTTCCAACTATCATTTCCTTTTGGAATGAACCCGGTATGAAGATGTCCCTTATGAAATCTCTGAGAAAGGGCTAGGCAGACACACAGAGAACTCTGAAGAAATGAGAGCATCTTCCAGCCCTTTGAAGGGAGCAAGCAGGAGATTTTGGCAGGATAATTGTTAGCATGAACAGATACTTTGCCAGAAGACCTGCCATTGCCTGAGTTAACAGTGCCTGAGGAGAGCACCACCCAAGGACAACTGGCTGGGACATGCTGAGAAACAATAGCATCACAAATTCCATGGGAGCAGACTGAGGAATAGCTAGACTTTCATCACAGGTTTGCAGTTTTCACTTAGGTGTACGTAGACTTACCTGGTGGCGTAACAAAAATCAGTTTGTCCATATCTTCCTTTGGAAGAGACATCCCAAGTACAGATCATTTTGTGTAAATCGTGCGTTATACATTTCAAATTCTGTGGTTCTCCTGGAGAACCTGAAGCAGGATAAGAACTATATGGTCACATAATGCAACTCAGAATTGACCAATTGTAAAACAAGTGTTACTGCACATACCAATAGCCATTATTTTACCTGCATGCATTTTACTGCATGTATTTTTGGACAGTATCTTAAAATACTTGGTGAATGTACATACATGATGAATGTGTGCCTAATTAGAGAAGGGCAGACACTGCCAGAAGTACCCCAAAATTAGATTTATATTCATGTACATAATCACAGGCAGCTATTTGTTCCACAATACCTATTCCTGGCCTTCCTTAATAAGCAGGTTTTGGGCCAATGGCAAAACCCAAGCCTTGATAATGAACTTAATGAGCTTTTTGCTCTCTTTCACTGTCCCTCACCAAGGGCAATGAATGACAAGAGGGCAATTACTGATAGTATGTCATAGGCAGCTGAAGTCTACAGCAAGAACACCTGAATGCAGATGTTCACACAGAGTATGCAGGTGACCACAGTCATGCTTCATCCAACTTTGCACTGGTTTACACGATGCCACCGGGTCCTGGAAAATAGAGTTCTGCCTAGTAGTACCACTAAATCTAGGGACCACAGGGGTGACATTTTTTGGAATTATAAGTATTAGGAATGCAACATAGCTAAATTACGTCAATAAATAGACTACAAAGAGAAATTAATTAGTGTATTATATCAAAATATACTCACCTATCTCTTGACTACAAATT
Organism: Tinamus guttatus; assembly: GCF_000705375.1. Next base: position 28,049 of record NW_010584041.1, on the reverse strand, counting down.
AAGCTTGTAAAACATAAAATAGCTAGTGCGAAAACAAAGCGAAGGCTTGAATTCTTCCACATTCTTTTACTGTATGTTTTCAGAATGGCAGCTTCAAGCAGGAATAAACATCATCTTCCAACAAGCTGGTCAAGTCTAAAATAAAAACAAAAATAACCTTTGAAATCCCAGAGCTAGTCCTTCACAAACATCAGTTTTTTTGTTCCATCTCCTTCCTTTTCTCTAATACTTCCCTCAGGCCCATTAACTTTTTTAGTTTCTTTGGCTAGCAAACTTCATTCACTGTCCCAACCACTCCTTGATACATACTTTTTCAGTGAGGCATTTCAAAGATAACCTCAAGAATCACACACATGTAAAATTCAATTGTATGCAGATCTCCTTCAGGGCTATTTGAGGCCAGAACAGAATAAACATGGCAAGGTACTCTTCTAAAAGAGTGCTCTCCAGCTTGGAATAAAGGTCATACTCACAAAGTGTCCTAAATACCATGAATGCAAATTTCCCCTTCTATGGACTAGGGCTTAAGGAGAAAGGAGAATCTGCTGCCCTTTCTTTCCTCCCTCCTCACTCTGCATATTACTGCTTCTCAAAGCTATGAGAAGCCCGAGACAGTGCAGAACTAGACTTGGTCATCCAAGACATTGAATCCAGTGTGTTAAATTACGGTTTGAGGAGGGAAAAAAAGACCAAAAACTAACAGTCATTTCTCTAATTTATCTGGATTTTTGTAGATGTAAATGTTGACCTTATGGTAAAAATCATTTGGAATATAAGCTACAAAAGATGTTAATGTGTTCTTTGAAGATCAGTGGGTTATATGTTTTTCAGAGTGAAGTTCCACTATGCAGGAGGATCTGGGGAACACACTCAGTTCCACCCATACATTGACCAACATCAGGCTTTATTGTCAACAGGAAAGCTGCAGCCTAAAGCCCAGCCAGGCTCTGATGTGTCACTCCCCAAATACACGAAAGGCTTGCACCCTCTCAAAGACCATAACTGTCATGCAGCACTGGCCCCTATTACACTGACAAACAGCACAGGCAGTGACTTTTTCACATAACAATACAGCTGAGCAAGTATCTCCTATAGAAGTTTTCTAAGCTGCTACTTCTAAAAGAAGTCTTAAGTCAAAAGGCTCCTGACCTTGTCTTAGAAGTTTTTTCCAAAGCTAGACATATATCATGGTGAAAAAAAAAAGACTTTGTCTAAAAGCCTCCTTAATTTTAAAGATGTCTTCCTTGAATAATTCTTCTGCATCACTAGGAAGATGCTTCATCATCCCTACAGTTAAACTCTGCCTTACTTGCTTTCAAAATGCCTCCCTAATCACCGTGCTGGGAATGCCCCCAATATTTTTCTATCCACCACCAATCTGTTGGCACTGTGCTAGGACAAATTTATCAGCTCTACTTGGATAATCCAGAACTGTTTACAAAGGGGCTGCTTCTCTCTTGTTCTGCAATATCAAACTGAGGAAAAGGCGCCATCAACAAGGGACTGAGAGAGAAGCTACATAAAAGCTAGTGTTACCACTGATAGACAAAAAGATACTTAACAAAACAAAACAGAGTAAATAGCTTTAGTAATTGTTTCACCTACATCATGTTTCCAAGACAGCTGACAACTCATTAAAATACATACTAATTCATCTAAGACATGCTACCACAAATACATTAAGACCTTCTTTCTTACACTTTCTTAGGCAGTAATATCCATGTAATTTGTTAAAGATGAGGTGTCAAGGTTAACAAGTCCATGTGGAGGTCAAGATGGATTAAGAATCTGCCAGCATTTAAAATATAACCATCTCAAGACCAAAAGGCATCACTGCATTTTGGCATGTCTCAGGGAATTCATATCGTGTTACTAACGAGGATCTTTGGCATCAGAACCAGGTTTCAAGTTTGCTCACAAGCCTTTAACTTTGGATGTGAAACCCACTTGCATATACTTGGGAACTGCATGAACAAAATGACTGATTTCCACTTGATACATACAAGTAAATTATAATTGTTTGTGAAGAACTTAGGTAGTCAAAATACTTCAGAACTTCAAAGTCCATTTCTGGTTTGCAGGAAAGCCCATAACCAGAATCTTAAGTTTCACATCAAAATTAGTTGACAGTTAACAGGAGCCAAGGAAAGGATACAAGAAGGATCAAGCACTGGTAGCAGTTAAAGCAAAGCAAATTGTGCATTGTGAAATTCATTTAATCTCAAATCTCTCACCTTTTCAACACATTTCTATACAGGACTTTGCAAAACCCGTCTGATTATGTAAAAGACCAAGTTACTGAGGCATACTTGGCAAGTGTGTGTATATTTGTGTGCTTCAAGAAAAACTTCTGTATAAACACTACTGAGTTTACCGAGTAATCCCTCTACCATGGAAGTCTTAAGGATAAAATTATAACAACTGCAATTTAGAATAACAATTTATAATAAAATTATAACAATTACAAGAAAATTCTCATAAATGATTGTAAGAACAGTTTTAGCTTTCATTTCAAAGTGAGACAGTCAGCAAAGGGAACCTATCCACTCGCATGCAGAGCATGATGAGCATCTTGTCAACCACAAGTTTTCGTAAGAAGCATAGGCCCCTTGGCTCTTGTCTTCTCACACATTGCTGAAAAGTTGGCAATTCAGACTCATGTTCTATAACTAAGTCAGGAAGAAACATCCCCATTTTTAGACCTATTTTAATGATAAAGTTACAAAATAATTGAATTAAGTTTAAAATAGGAAGTTCACTTTCTATGGATGAAAGCTGCCTCTCATCATCTTAATAAGATATGGGGGATTTCCTTATTCTGGAGGGATATAAGAAGCGTATTATCCTCTAAGCAGAACTACTCTCAAGATGGCATGGGACAATACAAGGGTTAGAGATATGTTTTAGGGCAAGAAGAGCTCAGGAACAAATTAGAAGGCGGCCAAACTTTGACTAAGGCTTGCTGGGGTGCAATAGGAACAGTTGCTACTACAAAAGCCTCAAACGTTGCAAGTCTTTATCAGGAAAAAAAAAAAAAAAGAAAAGTTGAAGGTCTCAAGGGGTCAACCCGATCCCTTTGCCAGAGAGAGCAACTGCAACTAAATCATTTCTAGCAAAAGCCTATCCAACGTATTCTTAAAAGTCAGTGATAGGGCATCCCATAACCATCCTGCCTCCCAAAGCAATCTATTCATGTCTCTTCATTGCCGCTGTCATTCTGTTCCCAAAGCGTTCCCAATGTGCTCACGGCTATCCCTCGCTCGATTTAAGAGCATTACTTTGTTCTAGCTCCAGCAGGCAAAGTAGAGTTTATCATCTTCTCCCTTGCAGCAACCTTTTACATAGAAAATTACTGACACCATATCTCCAAATTTTCCTCATTATTTCTCAGACCCAGTGACCAATTTATGATCAATCTTGCAACACTGCTGCACCAGACTCACAAAGTCTGGTGCAGTCTATCTTTGACATATTTCTTCCCTAGAAGCCTTTAAATAATATAAAGCACAATGAAAGACCTTTTCTAAAGTAAACATATGCACAGCATATGTTTACACATCCAAGGCTATATTTGCTTTTCTCTCAACCCTCCAACTTTGTTGACTTGTTTTCATCTTGTGATCCAGCTGCAGATATTTCTGCATAAAGCAGCCACATAGCTGCTTTTACCAGGTATTTCAGACACATTTATCAGGTATTTCAGACTCCAAGCCAATAAAGTGATCTGAAAACCTCCTGATGTATTGTGAATACAATTGTATGAGAAATTCATTTTCAAGAAATTATCTGAAAAGGTCTTTCGCTTTTGAAATTTTAAAACAAGGAAAAAACTCCTCCAAACCTATGCTAAGGAGCAAACACATGTATATTCAACAAGTATTTACATGCAAAATAGCAACATAGCTACAGCAAAGGCATGTCAAGCTTCAGTACATAAATGCCCACATCTAAGAGTAGCTGCTAAAATTAGGATTCCGTAATAACTCTGTTGAAAGTGACATTAAATTAAGATGTTCAGGATTTTGCTCAGGGCCTTGGGAGGAACTGACCCTTCTCCCTCTGGTTAGCAAGAAGTCATTCTCAATCGCTTTTCGTGCAGTTAAATTAACGGAAGAGCAATCAGATTAACATCCTTAATCACTGAAGCCAAAGGAAGGTGACCCTTGTTTAAAACCAAATGGAAAAAAGCATGTGTGAGCACACACATATTCACACATGCACACAGTAGCCTCAAACATCTCAATTCAAAACGTGGACTTTTAAATTACTTTTTTTTTAAATGACTTTTAAAGATGCTTTGATGCATACAGTGCACCTAGTGACGGATCAGAGAGAGGAGAGAGGAAAATACTCCCATGTTAGTAAGGTGTGCCTAGGAAAATGTCTGTGGACACTTTTTCTTCAAACCCGTGTCAGCTGTGAAGAAGCTTAAAGATACTGAGAGAAGCTGAGAAAACAAGCACGGTGCTACTAGTGAGACAGTGACATACTAAGCCTTTCCCAACCTCCTTAGGCTTAACCTTTCACACTAAAAACAGGAGATAACCAGAATCTCTCCTACCAGCTATGTTTTGTATTGTGTATTTCTTGGTCTGACTCCTTCGTATCTTTTTTAGAGCATAGCTGACCAAATGCTTGATTCTGTTTCAAGAAAAAGTATTTTCTTAGGCAGTTGCCACAGCATAGCTCTCCAAGTGTAAAAGTTTTCCAAAGCTCTGTTAAATACTAATAATATAATTAAAAAAAAAATTTAGTTTTGAGTTTTCTTGTCTCTGAATGTACTTCATTGTGCTTGGAAACCACTTTGAAAACAAACAAAAAAAGATTTTAAAAAGCCTCTCTGGCCTGCATTCTGCTGGCAGTCTCATCTGCCAATCACAACCCTCCAGATCTGGTTTAAAAGCCTATGAACTGCAGATCGGTGGCCACACTTTACATGCCTATTTTGTGTTCCACAATCAGATATCTAAAAAAATTAGAAGCTCTACTTATCCAAAAAAAGATACTGGATGAGACCATGAAACCACTAAAAGCATAGATATTAAAATAGAAGAAATATACTAAATATAGAAGAAGAAGAAATCTGTTTTTTTCAGTAAATTCTCTCAAGTTAAAACTTATTATTGCTTTTCCTCTGTGGCTAAAGGTATCACCAGACTAATTTACCACCAAACGGAACATAAGAAGAACAAACGGAATATGCCAAGCTGCTTTTTCAGAGATATCGAATAGCCGTCATCCCAGGTGAAGACAGCCAGGAACGCAAGTGCTGAATATGTGCCAGAATCAGGAGGTTATTGTTCAAGTAAAAATTATTCTGCTTATTAGTAGGAGAACACTCATTCTCCTTAGCCTTGGCCCTCTTTTGAAAACAAAGATGTTACTTTGACTTTGAGAGTGAGAGAAAACACTCCTAAACTCAGACAAAAATGCATATATCAAGTTACACATCCTATTATTGCCAATAGAAAGCTTACAAAAATTCCCCTAACCGAAAGTCCACGTCAGAAGTACGCATTTCTGGGAAACAAAGCAATTTGCCAGCAGAGCTGACAGTAAAGACAATGACCATAGGAGCAAGGAGATGAACAGCATTCTGCAGAAGAGCTTTGCTGACCCCACAGCTGTCCATCTTTGACTCTAAAGTTAACTGAGTAGGGTAAAAATGAAAGTAGACTTAGTAAGACATATTTGAGGTTTTTGGCTGTTTTTCAATGGAGTACATTCTTCCACCTCCTTAAAAAAAATCCCCAACTAGAGACAAGAGACTCTCTTTAGTCATCTAAATGCACGCTTTCCCTCTCTGTTTTATAACATGGCAGCATTCCAGGTTATAAAAGATAAGCAGGACATGAATCATGCACACATACACACAAAAATTTTAAAGAAAAAAAAAAAGATTTTAAAATAAAAACTGAACACTATGCGGGAGTCTGTCTTTCCCCAATTTTGAGGAAATTTTTTTTTTGAGGAAATTTTTTTTTTAATTTAAAAATCAGCTATTTCTCTTACAAAGAAAACCATCTGACCTGCCTACCTGTGCCAGCATACCTTCTTGATGTGCATGGGAGAAAAGGAAACAAGAAGAGAATGTTGATATATTACGTAATAAATAAGCACGAGAGCACGGGGGCCGATTTTCAGTCCTTTGCAGCAGTCTTTTCTTCTTTCTGCCAAACGTGAGCAGCAAAACTCCCTGCTCCCGGCTTCCTCCAGCTGCCTGACAAGAGTGCGGTCCTGGAGAGCCTGGGAAGCCACCACTACCTTGCGGCAGCCCAGGCGAC
>NW_010584041.1:7337-21714 GCF_000705375.1 Tinamus guttatus | reverse complement strand
CCCACCACTTCCTTGCGGCAGCCAAGGCTACTTCGGCTGGGATCGCAGAGTGCCATGCACAAACTCAGCTGCAGGACTGAGGCTTTCACAACTTCCTTTGGAAAGCTCCTGGTCACGAACACCATCTCCAAAGCCATGCACTTTGGCAATAGGTTTTACCAAAATGAAGAAAGATGCATCCCAGCAGGAGCAGCTCATGCAGACCCCAGGACTCTTAAACGCTACGGAAATGCAAACAAGCAAACTGCAGACTGTGTTAGCTGGCAAATACTTCCAGGCAGCAATATGCATGAGAAGGCAGCCTCACCTGGCACACGGAGGTAACAGAAGTCTTGGAAAGAGGGGTGCTGATCTGGGGAGGGTACTGCCCACAGGACATGGGCGAAAGAGGTTTGCAGTCAACTGCACAAGAAATCTGTGTAATCACTACTAGTCTGTGTACTCGGCTACCAAAGAGTTCATGGGCAGTTTTAGGAAAGCATCTAGTACATGGTGGACAGTGCAACGCACATACACATACAGAAACTGGGAAGCCTAAGATCTGCCTATGGAAAGAAATGCAAAGATTCAGAAGGAGCATTAGGTGAAAACTTTAAATATAGCCAATGTTACAATCCTGAAAAGCATTTAGGAAGCACACTGCAAGGCTCCTTCAGCTTAGTCACGTTTTTAACAAAGAAAAAAACAAAAATATGCAGTGGTTTAACAGGAGGCTTGATAGCTCTGCCAGGCCTAGAGAGAAAAAAGGGATCATAGAATCATAGAATGCTTAAGGTAGGAAGGGACCTCTAGAGATCATCTAGTCCAACCCCCCTGCACACGCAGGGTCACCTAGAGCACGTGGCACAGGACTGCGTCCAAGCGGGTTTGGAAGATCTCCAGAGAAGGAGACTCCACAACCTCTCTGGGCAGCCTGTTCCAGTGCTCTGTCACCCTCACTGTTAAAAAATTTTCCTTAAGTTCCTGTGGAACTTTTGGTGTTTCAGTTTGCGGCCATTACTTCTAGTTCTGTTGGTGGGCACCAGTGAAAAGAGGCTGGCCCCATCCTCCTCACTGCCTCCCTTGAGGTACTTATAGACATTGATCAGGTCCCCTCTCAGCCTTCTCTTCTCCAGGCTGAACAGGCCCAGCTCCCTCAGCCTCTCCTCATAGGGCAGATGTTCCAGGCCCCTGATCATCCTCGTAGCCCTGCGCTGGACTCTCTCCAACAGCTCCAGATGCTGAAGAGGCATGTCATGCAGGCAGACCAGTGTATGAAATGGCAGATCTACAGTCACTGTAGACTTTTTTTTTAATATATTTTGTACATTGTTTTGTCTTCACTGAATTTCTCCTGTTTTTAATAAATGCATATTGCAAATTGGAAAATGTTAGTCTTACTGGAATTATTTGCCACACCTTGCCCATAATAGATCATGCAAGAGCAATCCTCAAACTGGTGACTGCATCTGATGTTCGCAGTGTGAGATTTTCAGAAGTACAAAGACACTTTCAAAGGAAAAGTGATTACCTAACTCTTGAGTGTGAAAGTCTCTGTCCAATCTGATTAGCCACCAAGCACCTGGGCAAACACAAGCACATCCATCACTACCATGCAAAGAGCCCTGCTCTCCAGATGGGAACAACAGAAAACAAACTCTGCTGAAAAAGTCCTACTACTACCAAAAACAGATTAAATATGTTTGGGGACAGCTGACAGCTTGTTTGTGCCTTATTGTTTTTACGTGTTAGCCAAATGTGAATACAGATTGGTACTCACCCTCGAAGTCTCATTAGACCTCAGAGCAGGCACGCTGGAGAGCCCTGGATCGCAGTTGAGTGTGGGCTGACTTCACTCTGCAACCGTTATCCTCAGTGGGGTCTCTCCACCCAGCTGCAGTTTTTCATAAAGATTGTAAAAACATCGTATTTTGAGACCTCGGCTCCTCGTTGTGAGTGAACTGAACCTGGGCAATGTGCTCAAAGGTTATTGCAGGGGTAAGAGGACAGGCGAAGTATTATCAGATATGCCTGACTTCCTTAGGAAGTCAGCTCGAATTAACAAGCACAAATTCTTCTCCCATAAAGGTACAGATGGAAAACACCTAATTATCTTAACAAAGAACAAAGCAGAGGGGTGAAGGTTAAGGGACACTATGGGCCAAATGAGAAGGTTTTATCCTCTTAGCCATTGTGCTGTGCAGCAGAAGGAAATTGCTAGGAGCCATTTACACACCATTGTTTTAACCCATTCAGGATTTTGATCCTTAGTACAACTGCCAAATTAACAGTGAAATAAGGTAAAGGATTCAATATATGTAATTGTGTAAATCTGATACAGCTACACACATTTCCTGATTTTAGTGACCTCATGGTCTCACTTCCTTGAATTCTTGCACTTCACAGTACAGCATGGAACAGGTACACTGACCAAAGGCATCTATGTCAGATTACTTCATATATGCAAAAAAAGCAGCTTATCCATAATGCTGTGGTCATTCAATGCAGATTTTTCAAAAAATATAAACATATATATCCATGCTTTTTTATCCATACTCAATGTATAAACCTTGAATCAAACAGAATTATACAGAAAAACTTTCCCTTTTCTCTAGTATACTACTTCATTTTACTGATATGTAACTGAAAGAAAATGCAAATTCCAGAAATTCCAGAAATATTTATCATTTCTTGGTAATGCTAGGACTCTTAGAAGTTCTCAAGATAGCATATCTTCACAGGAAATTGTATTTGCCCACATTGTCAGTTATGTTGTACTCAATGTGAAGTTCAAAGCCTAGACCACCCTCACTCAAGCTCTGCAAACAGGACTGTGAGAAAAAAAGTGCTGTTCTTTGGGCAAGTCATGTATCCATATAATCCTGTCCCTGCAGCCTCCCTTCAGTTTGTACGTCATCATGAACTGTTAACATGAAAGGAGCTGGGCCTTGTTAATGAAAGCCTTTATTTTCCTTAATCTGGTAATGTGCAAAGATTTATTTTAAATTATGTGACCTTTAATCTTCGTTCCATCACAGGAAAAGCCTATTTAGTTTTATAAGAGAACACTGGTAACTATTGAAGCAATTCCAAGTGTTTTTTTTTTTTTCTTTTTTTTTTAAACAACCAACAATGACCCTAGGAGTTGGAATCATTCTTTGTTTACAGTGAAACTGTGGGTATTCGAATTATTTTTAAGGTGTAATGAACTAAAACCAAAGCAAGTCTGGCTTCAGGGATACAAAGAGCATATAAATAGATCAAATGCTGAACTGTGGTTTTCACATTAAATAATATATAATGAGCAACAGTTATGCAATACCCTTTTAGTGGGAATGTTTAAGAAGTCTTTATAAAACGAATCATTTACGAGAAATACATTGATTTTTTTAGTAATTAAGGGAATGAGTGATTCCTGAAACTACAAATCTATATTTTCTGATAGATTCCCATTGCATTAATCTTTCTTGTGATTTTAAAATCATGTCCTGCTGTATTTCCACCCTTAATGAGTACCCAGCATGTCACATGAAGACATATTGCACCATATCACCACATCTAAGCTACCTTTGTGTTTGGATGACTGATGGCCTTTCTCTCCCTTCACTCCCCAGCTGGCATTTAGGTGCTGCTGTTCCTCCTCTAACCTCACCAAAGAGGGAAAGTCTCCAGTGCAGGATGACATTATCAGAGCCAGCCTGCCCAGGCACCATTACATAGCAGTTGGCATTTATTTGAGAATTGCTATGCTTTCATACTCACTCTTTCAGTCACCTCTTATCCCTCTCCAGCCTCTCCTTCTCAACCTATACATGCATTTCCTCCTATTAAGGTAGTAAAGTGTAAGGATTTACTTTAAGTACTCAGAAATACAAATATTGACTCGCTCAACTGAAACACGCTGGAGGCGGTTTCTTTCCTAATTAATTTCACTTGAGAGAGAGACCACTGCCATATTGCAAAGAATAAATATTAACTCTTGCACTTACGCATGCACGTACCGAGGCACAGCTACTGGTCAAAATACACAGCTTCATTTGAGCTCTCTTTTCTATCCCTATAATAGACTTTGTTGCTCTTGGAGCAAAGATGCCCTTAGCAATCCCATTTTAATGAATTCCTAGATGTCATCCCCAGTTTTCTACTAGCATACAGTAAGTCTTTAACTTTATGGCCCTACATGAAGTCATTGACTACAATGCCAAAGGTACAAGATGTACATGTTTTACAACTAAATTATCACTTATTTTTCCATGTCAAATAATTTAGGCTGACTATTCGGTTTAGGCATAATCTTGTTTTAAAACTAAAAGCATACAGAGAAGTTCAAGCTTTGATTTCCATTTTTGCAAGAAGACCTCAAATTTATGCAACATAAACTGAGATCCCTCAGTACACAGAGTGAAGACTCTAGGAAGTTCCTAAATTTTGTTTTGAATACTCCAAACAAGAAGACTACATCTTGCCTGTTGATTAGAATTATTCAACTTAGAAAGTTTCTTGATTGTGCATGATGAGTGAATTAGAAGCTCTCCAGTTTTCCATAAAGGGTCTCTAAATGGAAAATACTGCTATGAAATATCCTGAAATATCAACTCAAACAGTTGAGCAAACTCTGAACCATTAATGTAACGCTCAATAAAAGGAGTGAAACAACAAAGATCTAAACATTTTAAAATAATATGTAAGAAGGCTAGGATTTATCATTTTTGTTCCTGTAAAATAAAACAATGTTCTTCTGTCAGTTGGTTTAGAAGTGAGGAAAACCACTGAATTGAATGCCTGCAAGTAACACACTAGCAAGTGCTGAGACATCAGCAGCTGTAAGGCTAATGATGCTGCTGCAGCTCATTTAAAACTGAAAGCAGCTCATAGAAAATTGAGACTGCTACTAATAGGGCAGTGAGTCAGTTCCACAAGTTTCTCCTGACCTGATTCAGAGTTAAAGATTTTCAAAGCTGCAGTTGCCATTCATTTCACATCTTCACATTGTTTTCATATTACAATCACTACATTCTCTGTAACCTGCCTCTTTTCCCTCAATCCTCCTTTGAAAGCAAGACTCTTCTCTTAGAGATGGCTTTTTTCCACTTTCTGAAGGATGAGTAGAAAAACAGGGGTGTGCGCTGGGGGAGGAAAAACTTCCTTGAATTTTACACACAGAAATAATTCCAGCTTTGCTATCTTTGTTTAACAGGCTTCTTCCTTCCTGCTATTATTAGTAAATCTCACGGTTTACTTCTCTCAGTACTGGGTTGGCAGATGATATACAAAAAAAGGAGGACTTCTTGCTGATTAGCTTCTGCCTGCAATAAATCCTCAATACCTACACATTGGCATGGAAACATTTTTTCCGGTGGAAGGCTGCTGATCACATTTTTCATGCGTTGTTGCTGATACGCTTAGCGTTTTTGTTTCAGGGCTCAGCAATGAAGCAGCTATTGTTTCCCAAGTGCTGAGCCAGTCTCCCTGTGGGAACAAGAGACGTGCAGCAATTCCCAATGCTCTCTCTGGTGGCTGCCCAGCAAGCTGGCCAAGGGACACAGCAGGGGCGAGGGGTCTTCTTCCACATAGAAGATAAAGTTAATTGATACAATTATAAGACATGTTCTGCTTCATTTTTAGCTTCTGTTTTAGTCTCTCTTTCTCTTCTAGCCCTCCACCCCGCCAGGAATATTTTTGTTCTTTGTGCACTTCCACTTTTTTTTTCTTTTGTGAAATGCCCTTCTGCAAGATCTTTTGCCAGTCTCACCAGAAATCAAGTTCTTAGAACACACTTACCATTTAAAAACACCATCTCAAATGTCTTTGGAGAGTACTCTGCCTTTCCCTATTCTACAGTCTTGCATACTAAACAATTACACACTAGATCTTGTGTGTGTCTCACGGCATAAATATTTGACTTTAGAACAATATAAATGGAAAATTTTATGAGCTACAGAACAGATTAGAAAGATCAGAGATCCATATATGTACCAGGAATGTAAGTGACAAGTATCTCAAAGATATTTTTAAAAAATGAGAAAGTAAAATAACAAAACGAATACTCAAATATCATTAACAATGTAAAGATCAAGGCACATTTGTAAGAAGAAATCAGCTGGAAAAGGTTATTAGCCAATACTTGTCGAATTCTTATTAAGGCATTAGTTCAGACTTAAAGTATTCAGGTAAAAAGTCACTGGCACAGGTTTGTACTGTACCATCTTATTTCACACATCACATGAAAGCGGCTGGTGACACTACCAGAGATGACCCATGCCCGCTGCGGAGCAGGTATTTCAAAGCCTTGGAATGCTGTTTGCAACTCGTTTATGTAAGATAACAAACCTCAGTAACCACACATGTGCACATACTGCTCCTGAATCTGCAAATCTGTGAATATATGACTCATTTAATTTCATGAATAAAGTTATGCATAAGCTTACGTTTGCTGCTCTTGGCAGGAACCCAACCGCAAGAGCCTGTGACGGGTTCAGTCCTTACTCTTGAGTACGGGAGAACTGAATAGTGGGAGTCACGTTCAGTACCTGAAGTTAAAAGATGCATATATAATCAATGTGGATGTATCAGAAAAGATGTGGAATTATACATATATCTTCTCTGTTCAACATGCAGAAGAGAAAAACAACACTTTTTCTCAAAGACTGTTAACAACCTAATTTTACAAGCAGTTACCATTAACACTGAGAGCTTGCTCACCTAGCCTGCAATAACCAGTGCCTAAACTCATCTCCAATCCAGTTATCTGCTGATTATCAAGTAAGCATACAGTAGGGCAAAAGGATAATAAACAAGAACCTGTATTTTTTCTCAAGGACATGTTAATTGCAAGTTAATACCAGCTGTACCTCTTGTAAGTTAAAATATTGGGAAGCAGATGGAAAACCTTCAAATTTATGAGCTATCACAACTCCTTCCAGTAAATGTATAAAAGCTACTGAAAATAAGAGTCTTCACAATTTAATCTCTGAGGGCAAGGTAACACAAAAAAAAAAAGGATCTAATAATGCAAGAGAAAAAAAAATAATTAGCAATAGAAATGGTTTAATCCAGCACAAAGTTCATCCATATGCAGAATCAAATAGAGTAGAGCAGTTCAGGTGGGGGAGATAGTCTGTTGTTGCAAAACCTAAAACAATGCCACTATTTAGTTTAATGAGGTTACTCAACTACAGTCCTCAATTACCTACATGGAGAAAAAATTTTAGCATAGTCCACACAGGGATTCAAGGAAGACTTGATGAACTGCAGTAGATCTAATCTAAAACTAAAAGTGCATACTTTTAAATGTACAGCTAATTGAGTATTGGCATAGTTTTTCAAGGATAGGATGAATTGCTTGAAATCTTAAAGGTGAAACTGGATGTATTCCTACAGGATTTCTAAACAAGGCTCAGTGCAGGACTTGCCAGATTATTCTTGGGTTCATTTTACATCAATGTCAGACTAAACTAGCATGAAAATCCTACAGATCTTTAAAGAAAAAAATGTTTTAATGCTGAAGGAAGATAATATGCAGAGGATATAATGTTAATTTTACATTAACATTAATCCTATCATAAATAATATATAAGACTTGCTCAAAAATATCTTTTTGGAAATTGTCTAGCATTTCCAAAAAGAAATAGATCAATCACATTTAAATCAGAGGAGAAGACTATTCTATATTGGGAACTGTGACAATATTATTCTAGCAGATGAATTATGAGTTACGTGCCTAGAGACTGGCATACTAAAGATTTCTCATAGCCATGACCTTTGGAAGAGTACAGAGCCAGGAGAACGAGGGGGAAAGGAAGAGGAACAGGTAGTCTCTAGGGAACAGATATTTTTATCCTCAGAATCAGCAGAAACTCTAAACAAAGCAGGGGAAAAAAAGTTCAACATTTATGTCCACATCACACACACAGTATTTGGAGCCCTGTTACGTATTATTCAAGACAACAGTGAAGTCTACAACATAAATAAGTCAGAGTTTCTCTCCCTAAGATTAAACATCAATAATTTATCTCCTGAGTTTTAGCTCTAGAGTGGCTGTAAAACCCCAAAGGTCAAGCATCTCCTTTGCCGCAGAGTGCTGAACTTTATCCAAAATATGACATATTCTGAAAATTAGTAGTAGCTGGAATATATACATCTTACTCGCTCCTTTGGGCTTCAGAGCCTGCAGAAGCCCCATCTATAGTACTGACCACTATAATTCTCCTCTGAAGTTCATCTGACTTGGGCAGCATTTCTGCCCTGTGGTATTATTAACACCAATTATTTAAGAAAGTTATTTGTAGCTCTGTCCTCACAAATTTTATAGCTAAGACAGCTCCATTAGATCACACAGTTCAAGAAGGACACGTCCATGGTCAGCCATACAAACAGGGTTACATCACACGATGAGCAGTGGAGTTGTGCTGGCATAAGACCTTCTTGGTCATTGCTTAAATCTTGATCTGAAAGGAAATAGGGCTACAGGGCTAGGGCAAATATCAGCAGACAGCCCCAGAAGCCAACTATCTGCCCACTGAGCAGAACCATGGCCACATCTCCCTCTCCTACAGGATTTTTGAGATATTGGGGTGTGCAGTGCAACTCTTACACATGCAAGTAATTTGAAATGTAGCTTGTAAAATTACAGAAATGACACATATCAGAGATGCCCATGCTGCTAGTAAGACTTTACTACAGAGGTAAGCTTCACCCCTGGCCTAAAGACAGCTGACAGTTTTGCCTTCACACAGCTTGGGACCAATATGGCCAGGTATGGATTAACCCAGTAATCATTTCACAGCTACTGGTCCATATCACCATCTGGCTCCAAGACATTTTTTGTGTGTGTTTCTCAGTTCAAAGTGCTCTAATTAAAGACAAACTTGTTTCTAAAGCTTAGGTTGGAAATCTGTTGCATGCCCAAGGGCACAACACAAGGAACATTCAAGGATACAAAATCAGCTAGGGTAGAGCTAGCTTGCTTCCCTCATGGGGCTAGTCAAGCCTGCCATGCTCAGGCCATCCAGAACAGACCTTTAACCAGGCTATGCAGTCAGCTCAGCCTGCATTTCTTCTTGGAGGAAAGGAACCGATGCACTTAAGGAGCAAAAATAGCTTAGATGCTAGAGGCCCAGAAGCAAAACCAGGGAACATCTTAGCCCGAATGACAATGCAGACTGTCCTCAACCATCTCCAATACCTGCATCTTCACTACAACTTGCAGCAACTTGTGTAGTAGTAACAAAGTCAAAGATAAGGAGCATTTCAGCGTATTTCTAAGTCAGTCTTTATCAACTAAAAAAATCAATGCAAATACAAATTGCTTTATAGAGACTTCATGATTATGCACTACAAAGTACTACGGTACTTTGATATCAAGATTCAGTTGATATTACAAAACTATTATGAGTGCAGCTACAGGCATAAAGCAAGCACAAACACAATTCTGAATTTTAAGAATACATATATGTTCTGTATATGTGACTGTATCATCAAAATGTTATAAATGCTAGTAAACTATATTAGCTCACAAAACTGGTATAATGTTAACCAGAAAAAAAAAAACAATAATTTTCTAATCAACATTACTGTATCAGTGAAGCTATTTGGCTGGCCTGGAAGATAGCGAACACATAAGAGCAATCCAAAGAAAGCCCTCCTGTAGTTTCCCAAGACTTTAGGAAATTTCAGCTGCCTGAGGCTGCACTCTTGTTTTGGAGGAAGCAGCCCCTGAATACGGGTGAGAAAAATCTGTGATTTTTCACACATGTGGCCCAGACAAGGGGGTGCCATCCCACACGCAAGCGCTTCCCTCCACCAGCTGCAACCTGGGCTGGCCATCCCCTTCTGCTGCCTCTTCTGCGGGTCTGATTTTTGGCATGGTGGGCAGTGAGGCAGAAAGAGAAAGAGCAAGGAATTGGCATGGTGCTGTCCCTGTTTCCATGACACATCCTTTTATAACTTGTGCTCCCTGAGGTAAAAGGCATAATTTGGACTCAACAGCTGACAACTCAGCAGTTCTCTGCCTGGCAAAGTTGCTGCTGTTGTAGCAACCGCCTTTGACATTGCTCCAGTGCCAGCTCCAGACAGCATGTGGAATGAGGAGGGCAGACATATGCCCTTCAAAACTTTACACCCTGACCAACATTCACACCGAAGAGCTAAGAGCTATATTTAGTTCAGGCACGTTCTCCTTGCAATAAAATCCACTACCAGGAGCGACTCCAGAAGGAGCAGGAGGGAAAGGGAGACAGTAGCAAAATGGCAAAGCCCATACCTGGAATTTCTGGTTCTTGTAGAAGTGCAAGGGCCTTACAGAAGCACAACAGAAGGGCTCCAAATTACAAAACTCTCATAAATTTAGGAATTACAAAACTTCGGGGGTGGGGGGCAGCAATGATCAGCAAAAGACTGGTGGTATGTATGAAAAACAGTCCTTCGGTGTTCTGCTCAGTTGCTTCAGAACCTCCAGATATCGTTATCTGTCCATCTTCAAAATAGTAAGGCAGTCAAAGCACACGGGAATTGTGGAGCTTGCCTGGTGGCTGGTATCCTAGCCTCTCCCTTCACCTCCAAACGTGGGTAAGAAAGCAGCTATTGCCATCTAGGAATTTATATGACCCCTATCATTGCCATGTTAATGACTCTGGAAGAGATCTGTGTGTTTCTGGAAGAGACCCATGCAGACCTTTAAGGACCTATAAAACTAGAACTTTAGACACTTAAGCCTAAAACAAAAATGCTTCAAAATTCTGTTTAGTTGCAGTTTAGGATTAATGGGGGAAAAAAAAAAAAAAAAAAAAGAGGAGGGGAGCAATGATACAATTCTGGAGGCATTGGCATACAGATATAGACTGCCTCAGCCTTGGCAGAGCCAGCCAGACACCTACCTATAATGCTTGAGTGCCTGAGACCCACACAGAAGTTGTTCCCTGGCCTGCCAATAACATAGGTACAGACCACGTCACACTCATGTCCAAGGAACTAACCTCCACAGACAGAGCAGAAAACACCGCTTGTGCTCAAAGACATAGTCAGGAAAAAGAAGTTGTTGTGAAGCTCTATGGCAGTGCCACAGGTGGAGCACTCACCCAGGAGCTGGAAACACCCCCGACCACCCTGGCACTCCGAAACAGGCAGCAGACCACTTGGGAAGGCTCCTTCCTAAGCCTCTCTGCAGACAGCGTTTCTGCCCATGGCTGAAGTAATGCCTGACTCAGAGCATGACTCTGTCCTCGTGGCCTCGTCCTTGTGAGAGGACACTGCTGGCAGCGAGGGAGCCCAGCTTCCAGGCCGTGCCAAAGGTTATCTCTGTCTCCTACATGCAGCAGTTTATGGAATGAGATACATAAACCAGCCGTGGGGCCCACAGCACTATCATCTCTCAGTGCACTCCTAGAAGGAAAGAGCCTCTTTTTCTTATCTTCAAGACAGAAATTCATCATCTCACTCTCACAGAGTATTCATAACCAGTTCTCAGGGGAAAAGATGCATCAGAACATTAAAGCATTTCAACTAATTTCTAGCTAGTAATGGCGATAAGAGGATAACTTTCCTAGTGGTTCTTCTTCGCTTCGTGCATGCTAATCAGAGCCTCAACCCAGAGCTGCGGCATCCCCTCTTAAAGGCAGCCAGACATAACCTGCCTTTGGCTCTCAAGCCTTTTACCTAGCAGAGTATCTTTAAAGCTCACTGTCAGGCCTTTCCCTTTGTGCTACTAAATAACATCCCTTCACTTGAATCATCTCTGTATTTCAGTATCAGCACCTGAATGCAGGATTTCTAGTATTTTTATAACGGTTTCCTAGATTTATTAATAAAAATATTGAAAGATATTAATAATTGTTATTTAAAACTACTTTTTAAAGCAGAACAAAACTAATTTGAGAAGGTCTACTGACTTATTTTTCTCTTTTCCCTTCCATTACCCAAAAGCTCCCTTTCAACAGCTGTAAGGAAGCTTATTACAAGATAACATAGTCATTTAAAATGTATCAGATCATTTTTGATTTCATCTAACAAACGTATGATCAGTCTTTAGATCACACATCAGCAATGGGTGAATTTATCATCCTCTGCATTCCTCTGAACATTAGCACAAAACATAGTTGGAAAAGGACCTCAGGTACCTGGTCACATCATCTACTGAGTCATTTACAGAAAAATATAACCCACCAGCATCAGCGTTGCATGTTACAAGATGACATCAGTGTTTGCAAAAGTTTTGATTGTTTAAGACTGCCAGACACTCTCTTCTTGAAGCATCTTTTCATCTTTCACCTTCAGTTCTTGCTAACATGCATTTAGCCTTGTGCTTAAATACATCATCGTCTCCCGTGGCATAAAACTTACTGCCAGTTCCCCTTTGGATAAAACAATGCAACCAGGCTCAAGCAGA
This sequence comes from Tinamus guttatus, assembly GCF_000705375.1. The sequence continues at coordinate 9,353 of NW_010584041.1, read as the reverse complement.
AATGCTGGTAATGGATTTATGTGCTATTCTACTGTTACAAATGGGACATTTATAAATTCAGACCATTTTATTAATGTTACTAAAGTCTTTAGACTCTATCTGAGCTGCGCAGGATCTTGAAAGAGACCTTAGGGCAGCAGAGTCTAACCCATCGAGCACTTGAAAATTAAAGCCTCATGAATTCTGCGTTAGAGAAGCAGCTTCACCACCTGTGAAAACAAGTTTATCTCCCTTTCTTGGAGAGCATCTCTAGCCAGATGGTTCTTCACGTATCCCACAACTTCGGGCAAGTCTGTAAGAATGACCCTGCGTAAAGGTTATGTCTCTCCCGTTCCTCAGCACACCTGTAGAGAGATTTGATACAATCTCACCTACTTGCTACTGGTTGCTGTCAGTGACTAAAAAGGTCTGTTTGGAAAGTGCACAATGGAAACTGCTATCACTTAATAATGCTGATAAAATGCTCAATCCACGAAACAGTGATAAGATGAAAGGACGCAAAGACTGAGGAAATAGAAAGGAGAACCCAACAAACCCTAGTGACTTGCCGACTGCCTAAAAGCTATCATTCAAACCAGCTCACTGCTAGCAATTTTTAAGCTTTGGATTTGTGGGTTTCTACAACATTTTCCAGCTTAATACCAATCCCTGCAGAGCTGCAGTCTACTGACTCCCGGTTTTCCTCTCGGCTCCCTCCATCGACCTCTCCGGAGGAGCTCGTGGGCTCCTCTCAAGCTGCGGCAGGTAACGCAATCCGGGCAGCAGGACGGGCTGCAGACACCGCAGGCTCCCTCTGCAGACCCGCTCCTTGCGCTCCTGCTGGGTCTCCTAGACCGGACCCTCCCCTCATCAAATGCAATTTGTGTTTGGACCGTGATTCACCTGGGGGCCCAAATCAAGAAGCACATGCCCTCCTTTATCACCAAAAAACATACAGAAATCAGTGCTTACCTTTATCAGCAAAATCATACATACAATAGCTGAGATGCTAAGGACAAGCAGAGGCTTTTTGCAGATTGGAGAATGCAAGCATTCATCCCAGCAGGACCTGCCAAACTTTATTTATAAAGCGCACGTGCCTTGATGAACACAGTCTCCACTGCATGCTAATTTGAGGGGAGAAATGGCAGGGAAGAGACCTTAATCTCCCTCACAGCTACCAAAGCTACTAAGTCGATTAACAGTCTGGGTTCATTCTACAGTGCTGAACTAAGGATTTAATAAGAATTCAAAGAATTCTTTTATAGCAAGGGAAAATAAGGCAGAATAGACCTCCAGGTGGGCTGTCAAAGGCTAGTTGCATTCCCTAACTTTATAACAAGCTAGGTTTTAAGGACAGCACAGAGCTACCTATGCCCATGATTCCCTGATGGGAATTCGACAGGACATGGCCAGCTTGGTTAAAGAATAGGAAAAAAAAGTGTTTTGGCAATGGAGATTTTCAGTGCAAATTCCATGCAATAAAATCAAAGTGACAATTCCTATCCAACAGCTCCAAGCCTGACTCTGCCCAGCACTAGATGACTACAGTATTTATCTGCTGCTCTGCTCCCATTTATAGTAATCAGTAGATGATTGCAGTTAAAAAAATTTATATATTGATCCATGTTTATCACCAGTTTCTACTGGAGCAGCACCAAGTCTCCAACATGCCCAGTTCCCGTTTACTTACACACGCAGAATTTTAACAAGAGAACAATCTTTTCGTGACCACTTCACAGGCTTAGAGAGCTCTTTCTCTAGCCCAAACTCTTTTTCTAGCCCAAACTCTGAACATTAGAGATGCCATCACCCAAAGCAGACGTGTCAAGCTGTCACAGCACCAGCCAACAAGGTGCATGGTGCGGCCGGGAGCTGCCCAGGAGCACAAGGGGCTCTGTCCCTGCAGACCCCTTTATGGGAGGGGGCTACTGCACAGGGAAAAATAAAACAAAACAAAACAAAAAAGAAAAGAAAGGGAAATAAAATAAAATAAAGTAATAAAATAAAAAATAAAATAAAATAAAATAAAATAAA
>NW_010584040.1:52451-66986 GCF_000705375.1 Tinamus guttatus | reverse complement strand
CCCTAAAGGCTTTGTAGGACCCACCCAGCTCTCCCAAACTCCGTACCCTTTAAGGACACATCTAAACTTTAAAAAATGCAGCTTTACTCCTAATCACACCGTCAAGGATAGTCACTAAAGATGTTAGAAGCTGCGATTCTTTATTTAGAGAGACTTATCAGAAGTTTTGTAATGCGTCCTTGCATCGGAGGGGCAAATATTACTTGTTATGTCTGAGAAAACTAAGGTTCTTTTAGAAAAATATCTGCAAAAGACTTTTAGAAAGAAGCAGCAAAAACTGAATAAACTGAGCTGTGACATTTCATTTCTTCTTAAATAATCTTTTACCTTGCTTGTCACATATAAAACAAGTGATACTTTTAAACTTTAGTTTTTAGACCAGAAATACAGTTTTCCTTAAGAGACTTTTAATTATTTTACTTAGCAGTATAAGTTTTCAAGATGGATTTAAAATATTATCTCATTACCTTCTCCAACTTTTTGTCCCATGTAGGTTTACTCAGAGAGCTCCATTTCAACTCTCAAGCTGAAATTGTCTGCAGAAACCATGAAAAGATGTTCGGAAGCAGACGCATAACACACTCAAGCAGCAGATCAACCAAACAGCAACACTGGAACTAAATCCAGTGACATAAAACGCAGTATGTCAAATACTGATTCAATACCCACTATCATTCTGAAACAGAAAAAAGCAAATCTTACAACACACAAGGCTTATATGTTTAAAACTTTATTGTCTTCTTATTGATTCATATACTATCGATTATAAAAAAGGGCTCACATTTCCAACTAATGAAAGTGTATTACCAACAAACAGGTTTTAGACAAGGTACAGTGCTACTACTCAAATGTTGACTTCTCAACTATTTCTAGTGGCAAACACAATATCCAATGCTTCTTTAAACTGGTCTGGCGGCAGCAGACAATTTTTCTGCATGTAAGCAAACATCTCCAAAAGTAAAATTTAACTATAGGAAATAAAATGTTAAATGAGACAGAACTGTAGCCGCCTTAAAATTTGGCTCTACTTGTCTATTTGTACTGTTGAGGTTTTATTCTGAGTGTTATGTAATATATATAAAGAAGAGTTACTAGATTGATTTAAAACCTCCAGATCCTTACCTTCCTCAAAAGTCCTTAAATACATTCCCAAATGCAATTTTTAAAATGTGTTTTCATGACTTATGCAATCATCACATACATATATTGCTCAAATATTTTCCTAAGACAACAAAAAAGCTTTAAAAAATAAGCCAGCACAATCCACATCTAGAAGATCCCTGAACATTTTCTCGAGGAGTATCCTCAGATTCCGCATGCTTACAGTTACTTCAGCTATCATGACAAGACCGCTGTAGGCCACAGAAATTCAGAGAAGATTCACAGGAAATGTAGCTTCCAATAAATACTTTATACCTGGTTACTATTTAAGTTTACACATTCCTTTTCAGTCAGCATCTCTGAGTATTTAATGTGAAACACACACCTCATGTCAGTTTATCTGGATTTTTTCTCAAGATATTTTTGTAAGTGAACAATTGTTTTTTATGATATACGTGCTTATAACTATGGAGGCAGTTGCTAAGGATGTTAATTGTATTTGAAAGTATTCATGCCATATGTGTATAGTGATTAATCATAACTTGTCTGGCTGTTTTCATTAAAGTCTCTCAAAACAAAGGAATTTGTGGATTAATGGAGCCAAAGAAAGCAGAGAAGATGCCTTCTATATTTCGCATGCTGTTTCTAAGTATGCTCTGCTACTTAAATAGATTAAATAATGAACATGGTCTGCTTATCATTAACAAATATATCATAGGAGATTGTCTGGGAATAGAGTAGGGTAGCATGTCTCTAAGAGCTGAGAATAGGAAGTGCTTGCAACTTCATGGACCACAAAATGATATGGACGTATGTCTTTTAGGCTGCTCGGAGAATGCTGGTACGATGTTCTGACCTGTCAACTCACCACAGCGTCCAGGGTATCCCTGCAGAGCTCAACATGCACTCGTTTTGCGGGGAAGGAGTTAACATCCCTGAAGACACTCCTGCTGTGCACGTGTCAGACCAGGACATCTGCAACATGCACATCTCATGTGCCCTGTAACCTCCCACCCACCCACGGAAGAGCTGCCTATCTCCCCTCACTCAGCTTCACCTCAGGGGATTCATGAAGTGTCATAGCTGACAGAGCTGGGGAAGGGGCCAGGGTGGCCAGTAGGTCAAGATCCAGGGCCCCAAATCATCCCCAAGAGACAGGGCCACTGCCCCATCTGCTGGCAGCACATTTTATTAGGAGGGTTTTGCCAGCAAAACGGGATTACATGTGAACATCCCACAGCAGATGGGGCCTCCATCCCACATTATGAACCTGTCCAAGCACATTCCTGCCAGCATCCCTTTCTCTTTGACACACAGTAACAACAGATGCGTTGTGCTTAGGTCTGAAATTTGACCTTTCCTATTTTGTTTCCTGGGGTCTGTCACACCACCAGCACAAATAAAAGCTTCACAAATCATAAACTCTGCAAGTCTTCCAAAAATATCCCTAAAAATCAACAACTGAAAAGCAGGATGAAATAGCATTGACAGGAGGCAAAAAAGTGCCCCTAGCAACATGTTTTACCACAAGCTGCTGTGAAACAAATTCCTCTCTTCCCTGTGTTTCAGCTGTGGCTCAACCTGCCTGATTTACGGACACATGAAGCATCGAGTCTCAAAGGTGCTCTCAGAATCATTTCCCTAGGACACTACCACTCTCACCAGCAATGCAGTAAGCATGCCAAATTAAGTAATAAGAATTCTTTTCTTTTTTTTTTTCTTTTTTTTTGGTGGTGGAAATATTTTTCCTATTTATTATAACATTAGTAGTATAAAGGCTTCATCACTTGATTTTTGCCATTTCATTTTGACACATACTGAAACACTGATTAGTAATCAACTGGCTTAAAGAAAATTCAAAGTAGGACACAAGGGCAAAAGGAAAATCAGATGAAAATGTTAAAATACAATTATTTTTAAATTATTTAGTCTGTTCTGCTGAAATGCTAAGATTTTATTTCTTCACACTTAGCTGTGTGCTAAAAAGTAGCATGAATTTTCCCAACCTTCCAAAGCAGTAGTTTTTCCACTTGTTGTGTGTGGGTAAATGATATATGCCATACCTGTAAAGACTGTACTTGGATCTAATGTGCACACCATTAAAAACTGCAGAGACGTGGGCTAAATTTCACTGCATCATCATTAAACTTACTTGTTTATTTCTGGAGGAAGACATTTAAGCCTGCTGCTGTTGTTCAGACTGAGAAGTATAAATTTTTCTAATAGATTTACTGAGAAATACATTCCTAGCCATTAATATATATAATTTATGCTCTAGATTTAGATTTACATTTTTTTAACTCTTGATCTTTCCACAGACACATAAATACAGCTATCTAACATTTTACTTTCTTTACTTTTCAGTAGCAAACATAGCATTTTGAACAACTTTCTTATTAAATCACTAACTGATTATACCCAGTCTTCAAATTTACTTCTCTAAACTATGCTAAAGCCCTCATCCTTACAAGATCAAAATTCATACTCGAAATTTTGAGTGCACATTATGATGTCTCCAACATAGGAGATTTGTACAAATATGTGTAAAGAATATAATTGTTTTATTACATTTCATATTATTTATTTCTTTAAACGATTTCCTGCAGCTAATGAAACATTTAAACTATTTATGATGCAAAGTAAACATGAATTACTAAAACAATTTTCTGCAAACCTGTTGTTTTATGGAAGTCTGCATCAAAGTCCAAAGCAAACACACTCAAAGGTGGGAAAAAAAAGAAGCCAAAAATGTTTCCTACCAAGACTGTTATTTTAATAGTTGCTTTCCCTATAATTTCAGAATGTGCAAGTGTATGCAAGAGGAATAAAGCCTGAAAGTCCATGAAATAGCACAAGTGCTACACATGGCTCCATGTGCCCTGTCTTGTTTGCTTTTATACAGGCAGAACAGACAAGAGTATGGTTAGCTTAGCAATGACAGAAAAGAGTGACTGGACCCATCTTGACAAAAGGATTAAGTCAAAACACACCCTTGAGTCTTCGCTTAAACACATTTTCTCTACAAATGCATGTTTTATCAAACTGATGTTATAACCAGGGAAATAAAATATGAAGTTTGAATGCTATATTAATATGGTGCCTAAAAAAACACTGTATAATATTTTTGACAATATTTTCTTCACACATACCTAACCAGAAAATCATTACATGAATGAATTGTAAAAATAACACCTTGAAAACTAAAAATTTCTTTAGCTCTTCTTGTAAATGTCAATAAAGCAATCATTTCTCAAGTGGAAGAAAAGATACTGTATTATGTTGAAAACCATGTAATTCGATAAACACTTTTTAGGAAATATTTGCTTTCCTATGCAATCCAAAATAGGATAATTATTGAAAGCGTGTCATCAAAAATCATGGATCCCTTCTACCAAATATTGCTGATGTTCCACATCTAAGATACTGATGGGGAAACAACAGGGATGGGGTGGCTGGTGCCGACAGGTATCACCACCAGCAGGCACAGAGGTGACACTTGCAGAAACGCGAGAGCAACCGACATCACGGAGAGGAGGAGCAAACTGCGAGGGGGAGGGAGAAGCGGCTGCATGGCAGAGCTGAGAGGATCAGTCCCTTTGGAGGCCTGTAGCTACCGTTGTGCCTCAGGGGTCAAAACTAGGGCCAATCCTGTTTAACTTATCAGTAGTAAGTAGAGGACACTCTCAGGAAGGTTGTTCATGGCACAAAACTGGGAGGAGCGACTGACACCTGAGAGGGCTGTGCTGCCACCCAGAGGAACTTGGACAAGCCGGAAAGCTGGGCAGAGAGGAACCCCATGAGGTTGAATAGAGGGAAGGAAGTGCAGACCCCTGCATCTAGGGAGGAATAATCCCAGCTTGACCTTCTGGAGAGCAGCTCGGCACAGGATCTGGGAACGGTGATGGCCACGTTGACCATAAGGTCAATGGGCTCCTGAGCTACATGAGGAAGAGTGTTGTCAGCAGGTGGAGAAAGGTGATCCTTCCCCTCTGCTGAGCCCTGGCGAGGCCTCATCGGCAGCACTGTGCCTGCTTCCAGGTTCTCCCATACAAGGGGGACGCAGAGCTACTGGAGACAGTCCAGCATAGGACAACAAAGATGATAGGGATTGAAGTGTCGCTCCTAGGAGGAAAGGATGAGGCTGCGTAGCCTGAGGAAGAGAAGGCCGAGAAGAGATCTTACCCATGTGTATAAATACCTTGAGGAAAGGTGTCAAGAGGATACGATGAGACTCTTTTCAGCAGTGTCCAGAGACAGGACAAGAGGCAACAGCCATAAACTGAAGCACAGGACATTTTGCCTGAATTTGAGCAAAAACATCTTCACTCTGAGGGTGACAGAGCACTGGAACAGGCTGCCCAAAGAGGTCGGGGAGCCTCCTTCTCTCTGTTTTCTATTTCATTATTCAAGCGTATATACACTGCCCTCTGTGCATGTGTATATAATTTAATAACAAATTAAATGCGACAGCAAGAAAATTTGTCACTAAAAACAATTTATTATCTTTTTGGCAAATCACGTACAACATGAGCAAGGATCTTCTGCTCATCATATTAAAACATTCTCTTGTTTTATGCAAACTGTAAACATCTTGAATAGGACAAACAGTTGATGCAGGCATTCCAAGCATCTTCTCCCTCAGTTAATCAAACAAGAATGAAAACCCAGCATTTTTTTTTTCCTTGGGGAATCTATAGAAAGCAGCATCTGCATTTCCTATCATACAGTTTTAAGCAATACTGAGAAAGGTACTTTTACTGATTCTTTATAGGAAATTCGTAACAGTATTCAGAATAAAGCCTTCTTCATCAAGTTTTGAGTTTGCACTCAAAAACAACATTTCACACAATCAAGATAGTAAATCTGATTCATCAAATTGCTATAAATACAGCTATATTTGCTATACTGCATTAGATATGTCATATCTGATGTCATGTAAGAATACATCAAACTCTAGCTCTGGTTAATACTTGATTTTCTTGACAGGCGCCACTTAAATTCATAATCACACATTCTGTAATCTTCCTCTTTTTCAAAGTGCTTTAAATTAGACCACTTGTCTGATCCATAGAATGAATACTTATTTTAAAAACAATTTTGAGGTAATGTCAAATTTTGTTCTAATTTAGAAGGCCCAGGAACTGTCCAACTGCTGCCTAACTTTACTGAAAAATAACAAGACGAACACTCAGGTCAAAGGTGTTGAAGTCTGAAAGAACTGCTTTTCTCCAAATATTTTTGTCATCACAAAAACACAATTATGCAGTTTTTGACTAAGGCTTTCCAAAGTCAGTTATTAACAAACAACTGATTACATGACAACTTTGGCTTCAGTATACTGCCACTTTTGGAATAATATTTATAGTTATTTCGAAGAAAAAAAAAATCTGAATTTCTAATGCAGAGAGACAAGTCACACAGAATTAAAATCTTTCAAATTTTCTTTGCACACAAAAAGGAGCAATGAAAATTAACTTAATTCTCCTGCAGATTGCTTTTAAAGTTGCTGACAAAAAAAAGGGGTTTTTTTTCATCTGTATGCAACCAGCTGTTTTAAGCATTATGAAACCCTGCACTTTGTTGCGTAGAACAGCAGGTCTTTAACAGAACGTTGCGTCGAGTTCACTACCTGAAGTGAGGAAGTCAGAGTGCTTTGTTGATAAGCTTTCTGTACCATCAAAGTACACAGATGAAAGATTGCAAAGGATGAACAGAACAGTTAACACACAGGATGACTGTATGTCAGGGCATTAAACAGCAATGCTCTTCTTACAAGAGTTATAGGAACAAGTGTTCAGTTCCTGCTGCCAGCTGCAAAACAAGAGAAGTCCTCAAACCTTGTTAAAAGCCTAGAGGAAAGTCCATAAAGTAACATTATGTTTCTGATTACTTCAGCCCAGTAGTATACTTGGTACTACTGGATTGGCCTTCAGCTCTTCCCTACCCACAGGGGATCCTTGCTACAGTATTAAAGCCAGAGCCTATGGGACTAAAGAAACACTGCAAGGGACACTCCATCAATGCAGAGAGAAGCATCAGTTATTTTAAATGCCTCAAGTCTTCCAGTCATCAAAATCTACCAAAAACAATGTAGTAGGACTCTTCATACCTTAATTCTTTAGTAAAAACACAAATTAACCAAAGCATTTACTGCTGAGTATTTTTACTATGTCATGGGATGAAGCTTATCAAAATGTTCTTATTTATACAGCCAGCATTTTAGAGAACATTTTCTAAACATGATTAATATCAACAAGCTCAATACTGTTGTTTTGTTGCTTTTAAAATCCAGAGATATTTCTAACTTATAGTCAAACTTTTTTGACTTTTAACACATTCCAGGTAGTTTTACTTTCCAGTCTGTTTGGGAGTTGTCCAAGGTCAACATATCAAGATGTAACTGTTGTCCATGTGGACTCAGGACTTTTTATGCTAGCTGCCATTTTCTGTAGCAGTTTCTGTGAGAAGTTTTACAGAATTGTAATGCTCTCCTAATCCATAAGCATGTCTCATATACCTAAAAAAAAAATATACAAAATTCATGTTTGATTCAACAAAAATAATACTGCACAAACATTAACATTTCTTAGGTCAAATAAATTCAAACTTTAGCACAGAAAAATACAGGTTTTTAAATTCTGGTATATTATTCTGTGACAGGAAGTTTTGAATAGAAACACTTTTTGCTTTGCACACCTATTGCACTCATGTTAATTATCTAGCAGGTCTAATAACATTGTAATATACATTACATATACATGTATGCATCTAAGTATACAGTATTCAAACATCATGGTAATAAATTGGTGACTGAACCTTATATTAGTCAAACTAAATGTTAACAATTTAAGAATGTTAATTACAGCATTTTTACAGTGTGAAATCACACACACCATTTCTGATCTGCAAGATCGTTACTGAAGCAGCTTTCCAAGGCCAGGTATGCAACATAAAACAAAAGGGCAGATCAGTCCTCTTCTGTATAAGTAAGTTAATTTTAGGAGGGAATAACATTACATACTTACACAAGTATTATTGGTTTGCCTGAATATTCTTCACCAACAATAATGGGAGGAGAATCCATCTGCACGACTTCAATAGGCATTTGCAAAATGTGCGACAAAGCCCTTAGCTTTAAGGAACAAAAGCAATTGGATAAATAAGATCAAATCCAAGGTGGGAGAGTGCGGAGGGGTGGGAGGAAAACATGACATTTCCTTTAAACAAACATATGAGTTTGTGCACAAAGTTTTAGATATTAGTACAAAAAAAAAACTTAACAGAAGTAATCAAAAATGTTTAATATTTTAACTTTAATTTAAAAATGACTGCATTAAATTTATCTTTTTTATTAAAAAAATGGTAACGTCATGCTTCCAATTTCAGTAATTACTCTTACATAAAACAACAGTATGAAGCAAAATGTAAACGAAGCTAAACAGAACTATGTATTTTCTAAAGCTCAAATTCCACTCTGTACCACAAAATCTATCATTGTTCCATTACAGCCAGCTTTGCTGCCATCTAGGTCAGCATAAAATAGCCACTAAGCCATGATACTTTCCCCTTGGTTCCTCCCTTCGTTACTTTCTCCTTAGTTCCTCCTACTGTCAGCATTTCTGATGACATACAACAGGCAAGTTAAAGACTTAGCATGGGACCATCAGCAGAGGTTATTAAGATGGCATTTATAAATATTGAAGAAAATTCTTCATAAGCTCTAAATATCTTCCATACATTTTCCTTTTTTTTTTTGTCGTTTTTGAAGATATATTATTTATGAAATTCTGAAGTGAACGAAAAGCTGACAATACAGTACTTACTTCCAGCTGACCACCCCATGCAGCAGTATTTGCTATATCATCACAGTTAAAGACTTAGCATGGGACCATCAGCAGAGGTTATTAAGATGGCATTTATAAATATTGAAGAAAATTCTTCAAAAGCTCTAAATATCTTCCATACAGTTTTCCTTTTTTTTGTTGTTTTTGAAGATATATTCACTTCAGAATTTCACAAATAAAAGCTGACAATACTTACTTCTAGCTGACCACCCCATGCGGCAGTATTTGCTATATCATCACAATATTTTTCAAATTCCTCTGCAGGGAAGAGAAAAAAAAATGCACTCAACTTTCAGTAATTTTATTCACGGACAAGCACCTAAGGAAAAGTACTGGTTGCATAATGAAAAGGTAAGACCTAAACAAAATACATTATGTAGGAAAATGTTTCCTGAAGAGACTGGAAGGGAAAATTTAAAACACTAGAGGCAATAAATAAATAAATAAATAGTTTTTAAAAAAATGCAGGCTGAAAACAAGAATAAAAACCAGTACAGGTTTACATTTCAAACTTTTAATTCAACGAATAGTTAATAACAAAAAGCACAAAACTGCACACAGTTTCTTCCTGTTAAGTTGAAAAATTACAGTTTGAGACTCTAGAGAAGAACATAACAGCGACAGTTGTCGCTGGCTCTGATTTTAGCTAGATGCAAAGTATGCTTTAAAAATCCTTGAACTACATGTAGATCAATCTTTGAATTACATATTGGCTGCCTTGTTTTTAACTTTTGAAATATTTAGAATGCAGAAAACATGCCTTTCATACCGAGAAATTTGAGTTTGAGGAAATACAGGGAACAAAATAAACAGTTTCTTCAAACTTGCCAATTTCCAGCATATGGACTTTTCTATGGTTTTACCAGGAGAAAAATATGGAGAGTATGAAAAACTCTCCATAGTTGCTCTGTTAATAGCTAAAGACACCTTTTATAGAACATATTCTGTAGAAGACTTTCAAATGAATTCATTTACGAATTACAGCACTTCAGGCTACGGAATCCTGCAAGTAGATTCTGCTTAGAACTGCTCTTCACATCCTCCAGAAAGCAGCCCGAGACATAAAACCCCTATGACTCCCTCCTGCTCTGCAGGACTTCACGCAGTCTTCACCCGGGGCATATTTACCTTGTGGCAATTATCCCTGTCAGCATGGAAAAGACTGCACGACAGCACCCAGTCACCCAATGAATTCTACCGCAATAAATATTAAGTGAAGCCAGCAGTAAGTTAAGTAGTAGATGAAACAACTTGCATGGAGTTCCTGACATACAGTAAGAAAGGAATAAACAGTTTACTGCTCGAGTAAGTAGTACGTAAGTTCCATTTAGCTGCATTTGCTCAGTCTATAACACTGTTCTCACTAAACAACTTGGTGTTTTTCAGTTTAATCTCTTTCTAACAGCAGGCTGCAAAATGCCTAAGGTAAACACTGAAAAGAAAGTAGAGAATAGGAGCAAACATCTGTGAAAGCTATTATGGAATAGATTTGCTTGAATTTCATGCTTATCTTATTTTTCAATAACTTTCCTATGTCTAAGTAAAAAAGCTGATGCCAAAGCTACAAAATCATCCTTAACCTAGTAGGTAAACTGTTTAGAATTTATATCTCATTCCGGAACACCATTATCATCTAGTAAACAAGCAATCCAGATATAAAATATTCTCTCTTCTTATGGGAAATACCAAATTACACATCAAATCATATTTCTGTCTGTCACAGAGAACAGCAGACCCAAACCATAAAACAGCCCAGTAACAAACATACCATAACGGGCTAGTTCCTTCTCAGCTGGAATGGAGAAGCTTAGGCATTATCACAAACAGTCAAAAAAGTTTTTTAAAATCTCTTATGCTACAACTCTTACCTTTGCTATACGTTTCTCCAGTGCTGGGGTTTGTTAAAAATGGCAGGAAATCCTCAAAGTGACTTTGCATATACTTTGCTGTTTGGTTCCTGAGAGTTGCAACAGTCCAGGAATGTTGATGATCCTTGAGCTGATCTTCAATAGCTCTGTACATGCAGTGGCCATCTGATGGGATCTGTTTAATCTCCAAGTGTCTTGTTGCCAACAGAGAGGAAAGTTTCTGACTTTCAAGATGTCTGGCACCTGTTAAATTTGCTATCTCAGCTTCAGCTATCCTTTCTTCTCTTTCCTTCTCCAAGGCCGCTTTTTTCTCCTAGATTTAAAACACACACAACTATTGGCCAGAGCCATGCCTGCTGTTAAAATAAGCCCTCTATCAAATGCTAAAATTTAGAAGATGTCTTGGCTTAGTGCTTGCTTCCTGTTCTTCAGTTTCAAGTTCATGAAAATTCCTGTTTGCGAATGCAGTTAGGTGGTACTGATTGGGAAGAGCAAAACTGCAAACCCAAACTCCTAGACTCCAGCTTTAGGAAACGTAAACGACCAATGAATCCCAACCGTCTCAGACTCCACACGCAAAATCATGTGCCAGAAGAACTCCGTAATTATTACAACGTGCAGAAATAACACCCATAAAGAGGCTATTAATCATATTAATTTGTTAAGGATAACCTATGAATTTAATCACTTTTCACTTGGCATGAATAACTAAGGCACAGGAAGGGGAATTCCAATTAAGTAAGAGATAAAATACCACTCTTTCAAAATGAGTATGAGCTCTGCCATGAAGGACTTCATAGATGAGCTCACAGACTTATGAAGTTCTATTACTTATTTGCCATGCAATACTTTAAGCTATTTTATTTCAATTACTTAATTCCTTTATTAATAGCTTCAATAAAATCAGAGTAGAATTCCTTAAAAATAATTTGGGTATTTATTTTTCCTGATTCGAATCTCCCAAGCTCTTCTAGTTCCCAGCTAAATACTGCATATAAACAAGTGCAGGTATTTAAAGATGCCTATAGATCTATAGAGAGAAGTCCTACAGATTTTCAAGAAACCTGGTAGACAGGACACCAATACTGAGTTAGCCAGGTAGTATCTCCTGGAAAATTCCTTAATTCAGCTATTAGAGTTAACATTAGATGAATGTAACTTCAATTAAATGTTAGAAAATGTATTCTTGGCACAGAATTACCAGCGTTTCTCTGGAGAACTCAATTGAAATGAGTAAGTAAAATGTTTAAATGTTAGGTCATACCCGTCTCTTCTGTGCTTTTGATATTCGAGGCTGCTGAATGTGTTGCTCTAGTCCTCGAAGCTCTAAGTTTGCAACCCCATCAGCTACAGAACCTAGCTAAAAAAAAAGTAGAAGAAAAAGTTAATACTTTAACTAATAAATGGTACCCAAGACGTGCACCTCCTGAAGCAGTTTTAAGTTATACTTCCAGGTAATTTCACCATATAAGACTATCCACAATAACCTGGGTGTGCCCTAAAAAGCCAAAATAAAGCCACTCACATCCCACTCCAGCATCACATTTGATTACTTTTTATCTGGTCTCAATAACAACAAAATTGCTATAAAATGCACACCTCAAACTTAATTCATATGTTGCCTTAGAAGCTCCACACCAACGTGTGATCCCTGCTTAGCCAGCCTGTTAAGCCAAAGGCCCTGAACAGCTGCTATCAAGTTCTCAATCACTTGTTATCAATGAAAGCAGAAGGCTCTACCTTCCATATCAAAGTATGACAAGCAGTTTTGCTCAATCACTTGTTATCAATGAAAGCAGGAAAAGGTTCTACCTTCCATATCAAAGTAACACAAGTAGTTGTAAGAGACAGTTGGCAGTTCAAGAAGAATTTCAATTTCATTATTATGTTACTAATCAGATATCAACCAATGACATATAACTTCAATATGAATAAAAAAATGAGAAATAAAAGAACACATACATCTCAAACCTAAATCCTCTCAGGGAAACCTATGTCCGGGACAGGGATTCTAGCTTGAAAGGGCCTCAGTAAAAGTTTTGACATCTCATTTAAATGAAAAAACTCTTGAAACTAATCTATACTTTTATCAACAAGCATTATGCTTAACACTTATGTGCTAATTATCTGCTGAAGCATTTGAATAAAAAAATTAAAAGTTAAGATTTTTATAGGGTCATTATCCTTGCAACAGAACTTGCCACAAGGATACACAACAGCCACTTCTCAATCAAGATAGTTCTATTTGTTTCTTTAAAATGTTTACACAGCTGAAAGACACCCAGTGCCAGGGAAACACTGAAGCTGATGTACAAGCATGCAGCATCACCATCATTCACAGACAATTTTACAGCACCAGTTCAGCCATTAACTGTATTCCACTTCAGGCAGGGGAAGGTACCTGAACGGGCTCACTTGCACAAACAGGACTTGCATTCAAGCACACGATACAAACAATTTCAATTTTAAAAGTAAGTTAAAGAATCCCTACTACAAGTTGTACCTGTGCAGCTGCAGCTAAAGTTAAAGCACATACCTTATTCTGCTCAGGTGAAGCTTCCTTCAGCTGCTTTAACTCCTCTTTATGCTTCTGTTCAAGCTCTGCCTCCAGTTTGGCAACTTCATCAGCCAGCTGTTTTCGTCTCTTTTTATCATTCTTGGGAACTGCATTTTTCATGCCTTGAATTTTAGCTGTTAAAGAAGTAGTGCAATAAGACATTCCCTCTGAAGATAAGATATTCTAGAATCATTTCAGGAAAGAGGATTGCAAGTCATAACACACAAAAAAGCTCAACATATTATATTGCCACAGTTAAGGCACGAGGCTGCCTCCCCATATCCATGAAGTGCATGGATTTACAGTATGAAGAAAATCTATAGGGCTACTCAGATGATGAATGCACTGGATCATCTCTCACATGAGGAAATGTAGAGAACTGGGACTGTTCAGCCTGGAGAAAAGAAAGCTCAGGAAGGATCTTCTTAATATGCACCAATATATGAAAGGCTCCACCTTCCTTCCCTACGCCCGCCCTACCCACAGGTGCCCAGTGACACGGCATGGGCACAAACTGAAGCACGGAAAATTTTCTTTGAATATAAGAAAAAAAACCCTTTTGCACCATGAAGATGACTGAAGCAATTTTGTTCACCAAAACTGAAAGTGAAAACAAAATCTACGCAAGGCCTTAAGGCACACACACAACCTAAACACACATGGAGAGAACCAGCAGTACAGAGGATGGAAAGGATTATCAGGTGGAGAATATGCCGGATATTCAGGGGCTGAAATCCACGTTACTTAATCGTTATGAAAAAAAAAAGGGGGGGGGGGGCTCCTCCATCGGGAGCATTTCCCAATAACCCGTTTGGGGTGGGCAATTCCTGTAGGCCACTTCTCTCTCCTAGCCAGGCTCAGCCTGGTCGTGTCCGCTGCATCTCCCCTTCCTTAGCGTCGGAAGGCAAACCTAAGGGCTCCCTCTTTACCTCCTCTTCCCTCAGGGAATGACACACGTCCCTCGGCCTTTCCTAACGGAGGCACCACGTGCTCCAGCGCCCAAGTCTTGGCTCCCACCGGCTCATTTCAATGGCAGGAGGGAAGAGCATCTCGCCAGCAGCAGCCCGCAGCTCCCACGGCCGCGCGCGGGCAGTTTCTCCTCTTCTTAACCCTCTTCCCCACTGACAGGCGGCAGCTCCGCCTGTTCCATCCGTACCCAAGCAGC
>NW_010584040.1:41124-52113 GCF_000705375.1 Tinamus guttatus | reverse complement strand
GGGCTCCCCCGCCCGGCCCCCAGGGTTGGCGGGTGCGTTCGCGCCACGGGAAAGGGGGTGTTCGACCCGCGCAACGCGAGGTGAAATCCCAGCAAAGGGGAAGGATGGCGTTGGGAAAGGAGTCTGGTTTGCCCGTGATTTATCGCGCTGAGGACAAAAAGAAGGAAAAAAAAAGATTTAGTCTGCCTACTTTTCTGCAAAGTGCACAGCGCCTGCAGCGGTTTTTGTGTTTTGAGTCGGACATCTTTTTACCTGCCTGTTAACCATAAAACCAAAAACCAAATCACAGACTTGACAACTACAACTGTCAGCTGGGGGGGGGGCGGGGAAGGTTTAGGTTTTTTAGCTTTTAGCTAGAAAAGTAGGTAAGTACTGAAAAATACTGTGGTGGTCTATGCATATTTCTGTATACTGCCAGCAGATCCAGAGTGAAGACAAATTCAGGTATCGATCAGATATGTCTTGACCAACATACATGCTTTATGTACTTTGCTAGTCATATATAAGTATAGGTAAACATTTAATATATTTAATGTATTATTTAAAATATATTCAGAAATAAATACTGTTCATTACTTCTTATATCTTTTGCTTCATGAAGTTACAGCCAAGAAAAAAGCTTTTTTTTTTTTTAATCATAAGAACGCATTAAATGTTCAGACATATGACCCAATCCCATCTTTTATTGCAGTCACTGTTCCCCAGTGTTTTGTGTGACTGAAGTGTAAATATTTTAGGAAGAAGGGTGCCTTCAGCACAATTATCTCATTAAAAGGGATACATATAACGTGGCCTGTGCCGTGATTCTTCTTGGTGCAGAGTTCCTCCATATCTTCAACAATAATCTGAAACAAGATATAAAATAAATGCCAGTAAAATCTTCAAGCGACCAAGTGTAAGGAAGTCGTGAGTGATGATAAAGCTGGTAGGGTGGTTAAAGTGATCTGACGATATGGTAGCCTCCGTTGTACAACATGTATATTAATGCAGTTGAAATCAGGGTGACGGAGGAATGGACACTTCAGGACACAGTAAGTACTGTGGACTGCATTTTAGAGAGGAATAATAAAGTAAATGAATAGAAGGACATGCTACACAGCCAGCGAAATGAGCTTCATTTTCTGCCATGAAATACAGAATAAACAAAAACTACCAAGCAAAATTGGGAGTTAAATTAATGTTACGCTAGCATTAATGGGATGGTTGCCAGAATGTTCTCAATTCCAACACCCATACATAAGAAAAATGCAGAAAAATCGGAGAAAGCTCCAAGAAGACTTAAAGAAATGATCAAAGACTTAGAATAACTTTCTATAGCACTGTTTTAATTCTATAAAGTATTTAGTTATCCAGATGCGCATGCTGGCCTTGCCCGGCCTCAGTCCTGGCCTGCTGGGCTTGTTACCAGCCTGTTGTGAGAAGCTGCTCTGCGAAGTGCAGCTTGGTGCCAGGTGTCCCTGGTTAAGAAATGTTGTTTAAGTGTGGGACAACACCAAGGGCACTAAAAACACGGGACTAAGATGAAAACAGAGGCCCTAAAATAACTCAATGAGAGCTATGAAAAAACAGACTGTTTTGAGCCTACTCCAGATAAGCAGCAATAGCTGTGCAAAAGGAACGCAACGGGGCAGCAGGAGGAGGACGTGTTTGCTGTGACCTGCAACGGTACCACTCACCAGTGTCACCAAGCGCGCAGCTCGGGCGCACGCCCAAGGCCACCCGCCTTACAGAAGTGAAAACACGAAAAGACAAAATCCTGAACTTGGTGGAAGTGCCCTCCCGGGGTCGTGCAGTCACGGAGGGGCTGTGGGGGCTGCCAGGGCCGTCACTGGGCCGAGTGCCCCCCCTGCCCCTTTCCAAAGTCCTGACGCTCCCCTCTGCACTGCCTGCCCCACGGGCCCTGCCTCTCTCTAGCCGCGTGCGCAGGAATCCCGGCTCCTCCAGGATCTCCGCTTGGCTAATGGAGTTACCACTGCTGTGCAAAAAGGATGGCTTCACAGATAAGTTCAGAAATTCTGATTGCTAGAGGCTGAAGTAAAAAAAAAATAAAGACTGAAACTAGAGATGACTGTGAATCACTTTTTCTACGATGTGACAGATTCACTGTTACACAGGTGTTAAATCAAGACTGATGTGTTACTATTGACTATAGTGTACTTGAACTCTAAGTTATAAGCTCCATTGAGGAAACGTTTACCTCAGTGTTTCAGAAAGTTCTCTCTGAAAATGCAAACAAGTCAGACTACCATAATGGTCCTTTCTGGTGTTGAAATTTATGACTTTATCAAAGGTGTTTAATTCAGAAAACTCAAACTTCCTATTTAAATGAATGATAGCTGTAAGGGATATTAAGAGGAGATTTTACATACTGTCAGAACAGAAATTTTGAAGATTAACAGGCACTTTTGAAAGGTGTCTCTGTTATTGTCATGCTAGTCACTAAAGTCAACGAGTGATAGTTACCTTTGGTAACAGCAGACTGGGACAGTGAATTAATCAGCTGTTGTGTTCTCTTTGTTTCATACTTTCTGAGAAAATCGTGCTTGCCTATTTACACTACTAAGCTTTGCCATCCTTTCTAGCATCTTTTTTCCTGCTTTAGTTTTGCAATGCTTATTAAGCATGTTGAAAAAAAGAAAGATTTTTTAGTTCATTGATATTTTATGAGCAAATCAGGGGTGGGAACCATGGCACTCTGCTAAGTCTTGCTTTTTTTTTTCTTCAGTTGCAAAATCAGTAAGCTGAAGCTGTCCAGCAGATAGTTTTCACAACAGCAGTAAAGATCATCCAAATATGATTCCAGCTAAGTGGTCAAGCAAAGAAGCTCTCTTGCTATTTTTAGTAATGCGTCTTGTTTTCCCATGCTATGTCCAAGATTTATCTCAATGAGTACTGAAAGGAATGATAGACTGGTTGTAGCTCTACATAAAAATTTTCTAAAATGTCTTTATTGTTTAGGTTGATCAAGGTTTTGTTGAGAGCTTTCTGATTTACATACTGTTTACCCAGTGAAGGCACCTTGATCCCAAAAATTGAAGCGAAAGCAGCTACACTTTCCTTTACTCGGTGTCATAATATCAGTGGGTAGTAAATTTAATATTTGCAGTTGTTTTACATGAACTAAGGACTGCATGTGACATTGGATTGAAGCCTACACATGGCATGCACATCCCTAAAGCCATCTAGATTCTATAGGCCCCACAGATTCAGGGTCCCTGGTTATTCAGGTATATTAGAAACACTAGGTTCCAGAACAGCTGTAACCAGAGATATCTCCATAACCTGGAGAAAGCAGTGATTTCCAGGAAGATTGTTAGTGAGAAATACATGTATTAGCACAATTTTACCAAACTCTGTAATATATTTTGAGCTTTCCAGTGTTTGATTTCCTAAAATCTCAGCAGTTGGTATTGAGTGATTTCATAAAAACCTAAGTGTTTGGATTTTTAAGCAGTTTTCCTGATTGAGGCGTGTGACCTACATTTGATAAAAGGTTAGTTGAATGCATCCTAAATGCTTCAAAACAGAGAGGGAGCATAAACCTCCAACTCCTCCCCTGCTTTTCAAGGGAGAATTTTGGAAAAAAAAAATTTTGGAATTTCCACTACTAGTCATTTAAATGCATTCATCAGAGACTGTCAGTCAGATTTCACAGGGTTGGTACTGAATTTTGTCAAATTTTGTTGCTCTAGTCTTAGCAAGAATTCTGCTCAATGCCTTGAAGGTGCTCTAATTTTCCCTGTGAGCTCTCTAGACTCTCCTCTCTGGACTGCGAAATTGCCAAGTACAGCGTGTGCTATTGCTATAAAACAGGGAGAGTGACGCATGTAAGCACTCATTTTTTCCCCAGTAATCTCATAATCTTCCCAGATCTCTTCTTAATGAAAGAGAAAAGGAGGACTGTGCATGGGTCACACAGATATGGATTGGCCTATCAACGTGTCACACATTCAGACAAACTTATCAGAGTCTGCACAACACTTAGGGTTACAAACTGGCTGAACAAGTAGTTGATGAGTTTGGCAATAGGCTTGTTTGCTCCCTTCCAGTGGGTTAGAATGAATGGTCTCTAAATGGAATGGTTTATAACTGCCTTGTGGAGACTGATGAGATGGAATAAGACAACAAGTGACTAAATAATGAGCACAATTTAATTATTTGAAAAGGTGCAGAGCATATGAAGGATACAGCACTTTGCAAATGAGGAGAATGGGTCAAAAGAACCAAAGAAGCTGTAAATTACAAATAATGCTGCAAATGAAAGCCTGAGTTCAAACATTTCAAAACAGGGTCAGTAATTAACACCAATCATCTTCAATATCTCTTTCAAAATGCCTCATGAAGTTTTGTCTGTATATTTACAGAACCCATTAATAAGCTTCTGTCAAAGCTCTCTATACCTTTGCTGTATATTAACAGTGAAATGCAGGAGAAAACAGAAGAAATTCCAGCAGATTCCCCAAAGCCTAAAGCAAGTAGTAAACCAAGCTGAGTTGTATTTCCATTCATCTTACTATATATTAATTGAAAATCATTTTCCATACTTACAAGGAAGTGACACTTGGGAAAACAACCAACATAACTTGATTCCTTCCATTTTCTTTGGAGAAGAACAACCATTCAGTTGTTAACTCTACCATTTTGCATTCTTTGTCTTTTTTATACATCCCTACATCCTGTACCTTATTCCTGACAACCATTAGACAAGAACAAGTAGCGCCTTGCTCTTTTTGACCTTCCCCAAGATCATATTGGGTTTTCCATAAAAAAAGCTGTGAATTCTTCTGTTGAAGATCACAGTGTTACTGTCGTGCTTTGCACTGTTCCATGTCATTCTTGGTCAGTGGAGGCCTTTACCTCTTCTGAGACATGCTGTTATCCCCAACTTTATCCATGACAGCTGATGTCAGCTCTTAGATGTGCTGGACAGACCAATTTACCCTTCGAATAAAATCCCTTCTTACGGACAGCACTCATCACTGGTGAGTGCATCTGCTTCTTGAAAACTGTTCAACCATGGTAGTATTTATTATTTTACAGGCTGTTGCATTCTGCCTTGTTCATCTTTTGCTGGTTTGTCTGGAACTTCCTATCATAAGAACAAAAGTATTAGCGTGTTAATATAAGCCTTGAATTTGCTTTTTGTACCTCCCAGCAGTGATTTTCCTAAGCAACAATGTTCTCCCCACCATAGGACTTGATGCTCTCGTTACCATCCTCTAATCAGTTGAGTGTACTCAGCACTGACTCCTTCATGACAATTTCTAATAACTGTGATCGAAGGATAATAATAAGTGGCAGTATATCAATATTGTGCCACTGGAACATGGGAAAAGAGGTCTTTTTTTTTTTGCTCTGCTGCCCAAATTCCACGATACCCCATCTAGCACCACAAGGGCACTGCGGATCCGTTCAGCCTTAGAGCAGAGTGCCATCTCTGAAATACTTGAGATTTTTGCCTATTTTTCTTGGACATCTTTCATCTAGTAATTTAATAAGCCTGCTACTACTTAGTCTTTATGACAAAAGCCTCAGAAATCTTCATAGCTGACAAGTAACTCTAATCAGAACTTTAAAAATACCTAAATAAATGTACAATGACACTACTTCCCTCTCGCTCTCCCCAACCAGACACCCTCAGAAATAAAAATTAACTAAAAATTAGAGATCAAATAAAGATCATTAAGATGCCATAATTTAAAAAGATCTAAAAAGCACTAGCTGATAGTATTAATTCAGGAATAGAAAAGAAGGTAATAAAAAAAGGAATTAAAAGGTTATTCAAAAGCCACTAGTAGGATAACATTTGACAGAAGTTAGTAAATGAATGGAATGTGTCTGCAGAAGGAAGGGATCTAGGTATAGGTATTTACTGAGATCCAACCTCTCACACATAATAAGGCAAGGAATCTTGAATATATATAATATGATTAGGAAGAGATGAATAAATTAAATTACAATTTTTGAAAGTAGATGGTGTTTTCAAGATGACCAAGGAAGGACTTTGCAGATATGGTAATACACTAATAGGGAGCTAGGCTTAAATAAAATTTAAATCACATAAACAATTTTCCTGCCAATCAGGCTTACATTTTCCAATGTGAATTTTTTCAGTTTTGAGGCTGAAAATTCCTCCATTATTCTAAAAATAAGGTTAACTAAAATAGCGCCAAGACTATAGAAGACATGACACATAAGTCATCAGGAAAAGACAATAACAAGAGTGAGCATTACAAGAACTGCAATTCCAGTTAGCAATAATGTAAGAGATACCCCTTTGCATAAATGTAGGCATCTGGACCACGATCACTTCTGCCATCAGAATCTACTGCAGTAGAATTAATGCAGCTTTAGAACAGCAGCCTCTCTACACATGCTTGCACAGATGCTCTACGGCAATAGCAATAGAGTAGCATAAAAAATTACCAAAAATAGCTCTGTGAAGTTGCTGGCCAAATGCTACCCATTGCTCTTTGGAATAAGTAGAAGCTCTGAGGGCAGCTGGCGTGACTTCTTGCTGTGCTTGTCTGGCTGCTGTTCCTGTTTTTGGAGCTCTGCAGCTCCAAAAATGGGAAGGAGGAGGTTGGAAGAACAACCCCCTTCCTGCAACATTAGCTGCTACCAATCTCCTAAGTCACTACTGAATCAGGTAACTTTCTTTGTGTTTAGCTACTGGGAGGGTGACTCAGAGCTGTGTAGGGCTGAGCTGCGTGGATGAGTCTAGAGATAAACTGCTTTTGTGCAGAAGAGGTTCATATCTGGTGTATTCCTGTGTTGTGTAGACTTATTACCCCAGTTTTGTTGTATGGAGAGGAACCAACCACCCTTAGTACAAAAAAATAGGGATTTACGTGATGTTCCCATTTTCAAGTTTTTTGTATACTTCTGCATGTGAATGATTAAGAATAGACTGAGTCATAAATAAAAAAAGAAAAATTAAGCAGCCAACCATACTACCAGTTCCAGAGTTTATCATGAGAGTTGTGCACATCAATACCAGTGTACAAGGGTGTCCTGAGTCTGCAGTCTATACTAGTTTGATACCCAACACAAAGATCAGGAATTGAGAAGCATGAAAACCTGCCAATACGACAAAATATGTCTTCAAATTATCCTTCATATCCTGGATATTCTATCATAGGTATTATATAGGTATTACCTTTATATTATAAATTACCTTTAATGAAACCACATATGCAAAGTTGTATTTATTTTTATAACCAATGTTAATTATATTATAACCTATATTTCATATTATGCAAAAAATTGTATTGCATTTCTTAGACTATGTATAGAATAAAATTTTACCTTGTTATAGATCTAACCTTGAAGCACAGGATACATTTATTGATTAAAATCAGGAGAGAATTTTGCATATGCTCTATATGCTGTAACACAGCATATTCCCCTCTGTGTTACCGTATTTAAAATTGAGCCAGATCTTGTTCTATCTTACTGTGCCCATTTTAACGTAGAAGATCTGGGAACACAAAAAATAAGCACTTTTCCCTTTTTTTTCATATACTAATCAAGTAGTATAAGAGAAATTAATTTATTTCAGTAACACAGGAAAAGAGATATTAAGAGAAAGATATGGAAAACAATCTCAGAATATAAAACATTGTGTCTCATAATAATCCTCGTCGCACAGTTTACCTTCTCCTTCCCTGCACTGCCATATTAATTTTTTTACATCCCTAGGAATTCAGGTAGTCTAATAATCAGCTATGCCACATAACTAGATCCTTCAAAAATAAACTGTCTAAAATTCTGTAGACGTATGTAGCAGATTTTTATTGTTCTGTATTACTGTTTTATTCAGTACCAAAAAGGTGATAGGCTTTTCATTGATTTCAGCTATGTATAGTAGTATACTATATATTAGATGTATAATATGACTTTAATTCTTGTCTACTTAGATTATAGTGCTTGTAGAGTATCTGAAGGCTGTGTGTTTCATTACAGATAGAAATGATCCCAGTTTTTCCTTTCTCCTCTAACCATCAGGAGGAAGCAAACAGGCCGTTTGATTAGACCTAGGAAAAACTCTATTCCATTTCTTATACCAGTGGGATGTTATGTGAACTTGCATTACTCATTTCTAGAAACTTATTGGTTGGGATTTTTATCCTATAAATGATTAGGATAGTCCTCTGTGGGTTTGAACTGGTGGATTTGGGCTTGGAGTCTCTAAGAGCTACTTTTATAATAAAAATAATGGATGGATGGATGGATGGATGGATGGATGGATGGATAGATAGATATATAGATAGGTATAAAGGTCATTATTGGAGGTTATTTGTTCTTAAATTTAACCTATAAATTCACAAAGTTACCTGAGAAGAATCAGTAGAACATATATGGACTCCATACAATAACTTTTGCATTAGTAGTTAAACAGCCTTAATTTAATAAAGATCTGTAGCTAAATTTTCTATGCTATTTTCTGCACTTAAAATAGCTTCAAAAATGTGCATTTTTTCCTCATGTTAAACGAATTTGATCCTTTATTTTATCTAGGAATAATAATAATAATAATAATAATAATAATAATAATAATAATAATAATAATAATAATAATAAAAGGCCCTAAGGATGATAATGTTTTCAAAATGAAAGAAAGTTTTCAAGTTTCTTAAAAGGTCACACAAAGGTCACACATTCTGCAAAATAAATGAAAAATAAGTAAAAACAGTGGAAGAAAATATGCTGTGCTATTTTTCATCTTATGCCTTTAGTACACCCCTTGTTAGTAACTAATGTGTTGTCTTACACATCAGTCTCACACACTTGCCTGTGCACCTATGGAGTCCAAGGGCAATGAGGTTGCGTGTACAAAATTAAGTGGTGCTCCACGCACCACGGCTGGTCCTAGAAATGCTGTGGCCCTGAATCCCAGCAGGATTTATCCCCTGGTGAGTGCAGTCAGGAGCAGGGCTGCTCAGGAGTCAACACCCTGCCCACTCAACGAGGCAGGACTTTAAGAGAAGAAATGGGGTAATGAATATGTAGCATACGGTATTTGTGTCCAGACAAAGAAGGGTAGGAAGAGAGTAACAAATTCTGACTGCCTGTGTTGTCCTACACCTGGCATTACCCAGCGTTTGAATGCTTCCCTGTGCAGCCTATGTTTCAGCTACCTAAAATGCATGCATTCAAAATACTGAAAAACGGGCGAACAATTGAACCATTAACTGATTTCTGCTGTTTTAGAACGTGTAGCAGCTCTGGAGACTAAAAGATTTAAAGAGCTCTGACAAGTCAAATCACAGGAGCTAGAGAAATGCATTTCTCTTTATCTTGAGTGGGTACTTATTCAGATGACAGTCATATTTCCAATAATAAGTCATCATGCTGGGATGCTTAATACCAATAATTCACGCCTGTAAATGCAGGCTTAAGTTGTTTGGCAGAGGTGAGTTGTGCTGCAGCTTTCCCTTTGGGCAGGTGACTGATCTCGGGGGTTTTAGCCTTCCTCTGGGGGCCTGGCACATCAGTTCAGTGCGCAGGTCCCACACAGTCGATTTTCCATAATTGCAGATTGGAATTGCAGGAGGGAATGGGTTTTGGTGGAACTCAGTGCTGCCTAGTCTGTGGCTTTTTTAAAAGTCTTTTTTTTTTTTTTTTTCCCCAGTACCGGAAAAATGATAAAGCAAATGGGCTGCAAATGCCGGTTCCTATAGTAAAGTTCCAAAAAGACAGCCTATGTCTATCAGTTGACAAGCTAAGTGATAGTAAGAACATACAGAATGGCTGTACATACATCTTGATTAGTAATAGTAAAGAGCTGTTCTTGACTTCCCAGTATCAGACTAACTATAGCTCAGCAGCATGAAAGATTTGGTGATGCACAACAGCTTGAGCTCCAAAATCCTTGCAAAAAAACCTCCTTTAAGTGTTTTTTTTTTAAAGTTAATTGATTATTGAAAGTTCAATCCAATTGAAATCAAATTGGCATCTTGCAAGTTAGTAACATTTGCAAAGGGAAGACCCAGTTTGATATGGCATGACTGCATTTCCTGCATGGTGAAGATACTTGGCCTAACAACCACCTGCCTTGGAATGTGTTACTCCTTATGTGGCAGCTTCAGGGCTAGATGAAAGTAAGTTTATTTGTGCAGGAAAGAACATTTAGAAATGTAATTTTGACCCATGCGAGAAAGATTAGACAATATGTCAAAATTTACTATGAAATTAAAAATATTTTTCTTTTTTAAAACATTAAAATAACCTATAAAAATGCTGTGTATTGTCATCACAATTTTACATGGCACATGTTATATTAAGGTAAAAATGAATTATTTCAGCCCTACAGGGAAAAAAAATGCATCAGCCTCTTTTTCATGTAATTTATATAATTATTTCCCATATAACCTTTCAAATACATCAGTCTATTTTTGTAGAAGAGTTGATTTCCTACAGTCTTTTTTTTTTTTCTTTTGGTATGGAAAAATTGCTCCTGCAGAAAATGTTGCAATGTGACATAAATAGGAGTGTTTTGTCTTACAAAACAGTACACAGGAAGGAATATGAGCTGCTGGTGAAGCCTCAGACTGGTCGTGTGCATGATCATAGTTTTCTAGTGAAGATTCACTACCCTTTTCTTGGGAAAGCGCCTGTACATTTTCCATGTATGGCGCTTTGAGAAGCGGGCCCGTTCTGCGTGACCACGTTCCGGGGATGTCGGACAGCGCTTGCAAGCCACGACCAAGCGTTGCTTGAATCCTCATCATCCCAATAACCCGGTGTCTTGCGGTATTGCCCAGCCCGGCTCGCTCCGACCCGCGCTAGCGCGTGGCACGGGTGACATCCCTCCGCCTAGCCCGGATGAGGGGATGGCCGCTCCGGAGGGGCTGCGCGGGCTTCCTGGCAGGAGCAAATGAAGTCCCGCTGTCCTCGCAAGGCCGCGGCCCCGGTTCCGGCCCCGCTTCCAGCCTCCCGCGCCCGTTAGGCGGCGCCGCGGAGGGCCGGGAGAGGCTCGTCCCGGCC
>NW_010584040.1:24349-40809 GCF_000705375.1 Tinamus guttatus | reverse complement strand
CCTGGTCTGTCCCCCCCATCCCGATCCCGCCGGGGGGCCTGGTCTGTCCCCTCCCCCCCATCCCGGTCACACCGAGGGGCCTGGTCTGTCCCCACCGGTCCCGGCGGGGGGCCTGGTCTACCCCATCTTGCGGTGCTGCAGAACCAGCAGGGGCTGCAGCCTGTGAGGAGGCTGGCCGTGCCAATGGGATTTGTTTTTTGGTTGTTTGTTTTGTGTGTGTTTTTTGTTTTGTTTTTTTTTTTACGTTTAGCTCTTTCTTTTTTATTTATTTTTGGCGGCGCCGGTCAGGGCAGCCTGGGTGCCTCCTGGGTGGTGGTCTGTGGGGAGGTGACCGGGCACAACAGGTAAGAGGAGCCAGAAAGGAGCAGGGCACCATTTGCTGCATTCAATGTGAACTCTGTTTCTTTCTTTCTTTTTTTTTTTAATAAAAAGAACAATTTTGTAGTTGCAGGACAAGTTTGAGCCGGCCTAGCTATTATAACTAACCCGCATGTTGGAGCTTGCCAGGTAATGGTTGGACCTGCTGCTCAGAAGGGGCAGGATTTAGGCGAAAGGTTCCTCACCGCGAGCAGGCAGGTTGGGTGCCGTGAGGGGATGCGAGGAGCCAGGGCAGCGCATGTGGGGCCCCCAGCGGCTCCCGAGGAGCTCCCGAGCATCCATGGTGCTCCCGGGCCCTGGCCATCCCGCTCCCTAGGAGCTCCCGAGCATCCATGGTGCTCCCGGGGCCTGGCCATCCCGCTCCCTAGGAGCTCCCGAGCATCCATGGTGCTCCCGGGCCCTGGCCATCCCGCTCCCTTCCTGCCCTCCGACGCTAAGCAGGGCCTTGGGCAGCCCGATACTTGCAGCCCGATGCACCAGGGTGCCCTTGTGCACTGGTTTTGAAGGCCATGGGTGCCTCCAGCTTTATTTTTAAGGCATGTAGCAGTTGAAAATCTGGCATAGCAGCTTCATTTTGTGGCACTTAAGCTTTTGGGCTTACAGAAATAATCGTTTTGATGAATTTTGAGCATCTAGTAGAGGGAGAATTTTACTTTAAAAAGGCAAATTAGGAGGTAGCCATATGTGAAAGTAACCAGGTTTAAGAAGCTGTAGTTAACAAAATACATAGATAACATTTTTTTTGATCAATTTAAACTCTTTAAACAAAGCAGAATGGAGAAAAGGGAAAAAAAGGGAGTTGAGAGTTAAGATTAAATAAGATTATTGTAGCTTTGCTAGCAGCAGCCTTTTAAATGTAAGATTACAGTCCTGCCCTTGCTGGCTGTACTGCATTGGGGTAGTACTTAAAGATTTTTATGTAGTTATAGAGATTTATTATATGTCTATGTAAACAGGTATGTGTGTGTTGTTTCTGCATAGTAACAATTTTAAGTTATTTATACATGAAAACACAGTAAATGTGACTGGCAGAGGAAGTGCCACAAGTGAACTTGTGTGTTTTGAATAAGATTTAAACTAATGGAAGCTGTCTTCCCATGCTTTGATATGAAAATGCACTTTTAGTGCTGTAGATGTTGAGTATTAACCTACATTTGAATTGCACAAACCAATATCAGAGTGCAAAGCAGCAGAGATCTGTTTTTGTTCCTATCAAATTGTGTAAGATTGCTTTTACTGCTTAAATTATTTTTTTCTCTCTCTTTTCAATTCAATAATCCACCTATTCTACTCAATATTTTTATTCTTAGGAATCCTTACTCTGTAACTGTTGTTGGTGTATACATTTCAGTATTTTTTAAAAGTCGTTATGTATGTAAAATAATGAAAATATTGGATCAGTGAGTATTACTTGATCTAAATGCTTCCTTCACTTAATAGCTGTATCTTGTTGTATACTCTATCCTGCTGCCTGTAGCTCTCATTACCCAACTTGGCCCAGGTGGCACCTTCTCCCTTGGGGAAGTGAATGAGGGAAGTACTTGTGGTGAGAAGTGGCCTTGCCCTCAAAAGGGAGGAGGAACCACCAACCTCTCTTAAATGTCGAGCTGGCTTTTGGAAGTCACGATTCCTTTGCTTAGTCAGCAGTTGTACCAAGCACTTCTTATGAGCCAGTCTGTAAAAAGCCCCCTCCTCCCCCAAACTTCTCCAAATCCTATTTTGCAGAGGCCTTGCAGAGGCTGCGCAGCTCTAGTCTTGCTGCTCCGTATCTGTCAGTTCTCCTTAGCAGCTCCCCGTCTGCAACCAGCCGCTTTAGCTGACAGACCGTCCTTATCTCTCTCCCCAGCCCACAGGCTAGGGAGAAGCAGCCGTCTGAAGGGGAAATGAAGTTTACTTTTAAAACCCCTTTCCACAGCACTTCTCCGTTTATCATCAGCTAATGTGGTGGAGCTGGAGGGGTAGACTCCCCTCCACTCAAAACTACCACCCGAGTGTATGTTAACAGATTTATCTCCGTGCTTGCGGTTGTGTGCCTTGACCAGTACATAACCCTGACCTTCGAACTAGGCTTTGGAAGAGGTCATCTCCCTGCAGTGCTCTTGAGATCCAGCTGAGCCTTCACAGGGTGAGGTGGTGGGTGCTTGGGTGCTTTTGAAACCCAGTAGTGGCTCCGTGTTCCTGATAGCGGAGCCAAGAAAGAAAGGAGCCTTGGATGTTGTCCCCAGGCGCAAATCTTAAGAAACTTTTTGTGCAAACAGGGTGGGACCATCAGCTCTGCTGCCAGGGTAATTTCCCCCACCCCCGCAGCGTCTTGTTCTGCTTTTTCATCTACTTCTCTCAGTCCTTAACTACTAGTTTCTCATAGCCTACCTGTGGATTCCAGTATTAATGTGGACTAAGAGAGCACTGAAATAGGTCACTAGCTTCCCTGCCACCTGCTTCTGTCCTTGCTCTCCTCTGCTCAAAAGGATAAAGATTTTCTTGAACAAAAACAAAACCATCTTCTCTATAAGCCCTGTGTCACTTAGTTTCGCTTTGACCAAGGCAAACTGAATATGAAACCTCATGGCTTTTGCATATTGGAGAAAAGTGTGTAAGCGCTACAAGAGTTTTCTAAGGCTGAGTATATGATTTCCTCCACAGCATTTGTGAAGGGTTTTGGGGTGGCTGAGTCAGATGTGTCGTGTGCCAGGACATTTTGCTAATCTTGCTGATCTAGTAACCGTTATGTTTCTTGGGAAGAAACAAACTGATAATACAGCTGTAAACTGGAACGTCTGTAGCAGGATATCCAGTTATCTAAGTGAGACCTGCCAACCATCCATCGTGTCCAGCATGGTGGACCTTTATGAGCTGTATTGTAGATGCTGCATTTAGCTTGAGACGCTGTCAGGACTTACCAAAGTTCAAATATGAAGATGCCTTGAAAGCTGTCAGTGTTTCTATTTAATGAGAAGCAAATGGAGAGGGCATATCTTTATTCTCCTTTTCATCCCCCAGGATAAAGCCCCCTTAAACCTGGGGAGGTTCCCAGTTTGGTTCTTGGGCCTCCCGTAAATGCAGGTTTTTAAGTGTGAAGGTTGCGTGTCAGGGTGGCGCAGGCTTTCTGTGCCATAGCAGATGCTGTTTGCTGCAGCACTGCTCTGAAAAGCAGCCATTGTTTGCTTGGTATCTTAAATTTGCTGAGACAGCAGGATAGGAATAGAATATTTGCTTACCTGGAAGGCTGGACAGCTCTAGGATGAGGCAGGAGAAGGGACCAAGTGCATGTATGTGCCCATCTACCTTCTTGGACCAGTTCTGAAAAACCTAAGAGTTGCTGCTTGCAAGTGGGAGTAGCATGTTTTACATATGTAGAAATCTATATTTGCCAGTACTTAAAGCATCACCTGTGCCCAGCTGGTAGGATTTGAAAACTTGCCCTTTAAGTAGAGAGAGCAAAACAAAAGTTCAGTTTGATAACGGCCTTTGAGAAGAGCCCTCAGAGCTGGGGTTGAACTACAGGAATTTCGTGACAGTGAATTTGGTGTTTAGTCTGCTGGACCTGCCTGTTGTTGAGATTTCACTGTTTGCTCCATACAGAACAGTTCAGCAGCCTGTTGATGGCCAAAATGAAACCCGCCTTGCAGCAACCTTAACCTTGTTACACTCATTTAAGAACTGCTGTTTCAGTTGTCCAAATTCTAAAACTATTTTCCACAGTTGTGGTTTTCAGTTTCCAGCTCCCAAACTTCTTCAAGGTGCCCCCATTTGTGCTTCTGCCGTGGTGAGCTATGCCCAAGTAATGATCTGGATAGTTAATGTGGAAAGCAGCAAAGAGAGGGGACACGGAGCAACACTGCTGCTTTACACTTCTGCAATGATTTTTGGATCCTAAGGCCACACCATGTTCCTTGTACCTCTCCTGTATTCTCATTAAAACAGAATGAAGGACTGATGGGCTTTCCTTAGAAATTTAATGTGTGGACTTGTCAGATTTGATAGCAGTTTGTGACATTTTTTTTTTCCCACCAGATTTGTTTTTTTTTCAGTGCTATTTGTTAACTGAGGGAAGACTGATCTTTCATTACTTGGCCGAAGTCTCTATTGACTTTTTGGATGCAATTGCAAAATAGTTTAAGCAGTTTCTAGGGTTGTGGGTTTTTTTTTTTTTGCTTGGTGTTTTTTGTTTGTTTGTTTATTTAATTCATAATATTTTGCAATGTTGGATTTAAGTAAATCCCCTTTGTACCATGTGCCCACTTTTAACTTGCTTCCTGAGGAACTTCTGGATGAAATAAAGCCCTAAGCTACTACATGACAAATAATTGTGGTAATCAGCTTTCGAGAGTTGATATGATGAATTGTTTACGTTCCATGGATTCCTAAACTTAGAAAGGTTTTGAATATTTCCTTCCTGGCCTTTCATGGGCTCACTGGGGAAGGTGAAATCTGCTCTCGCACAGGCGCATCAGGGCAGTGCATTTCTCCATTGAGTTACCTGTTTTTAAGTGACCAAAACCCTCGTTGTGCATTCAGGTTGACCAAAAGCTTTTGGTCAACAAAAATATTTGAAAGCATTAAAAGCAGCAGCTCTAAAGGTTTGGTGATCTCTTTCTTCAAGATAACGTGTGTCTGTTGCATGTCAAGAAGAAGCATTTTCTATCATCTTTCATCACAGATCCAGCCTGGGTTGCTGCAGGATCTGTTGCTTATCTCATCTCTGCTCTTTTAAATTCAGAGTCCTGACTTCTGTTAATTATGCAGTATATGCACAAATGCTAGTTGAGGCTAAGTACTCTGCTCTTTTTGGAACTACTGGTTTTCATACATTTCCTCGCTAACTTCATGGGGCTTTTCTCTATTCTTACCCTCCTACTGGGTGTCATGCTGTGCACACGTGTTCCTGTATCAGCCTCCCCAGACGTTTGTAACTGCCAATCATGGTGGTTCTGCCTACCTGGATTGTCTTATTTAATTTTCATTTTTACTTCAGAAGCCAATTCTGGTTTCTGATAATCTGTGCTTGTGTGTGGTGGGTTTTTTGGTGGTGGTCGTGATATCTTTTTTTCTTCTCTAAACCCCTCAAAGTTGGTTTAAAAATGAAGAGGGTTGTAGAGATGGCAGCCTATAGAGTGACAGCCTATAGAGTATTGTACTGTGGAAATG
Organism: Tinamus guttatus; assembly: GCF_000705375.1. The sequence goes on along the minus strand of NW_010584040.1, from coordinate 35,283 downwards.
CTTTAGGTTGCACGAGGGTCGGCACTGATGTACTGTTGCCTAGTGGTTGTGAGGGAGGGCAAAGTAAACTTAGGTTTGTTTTATGCTAATACTAACCATTACTTATTTATTTCAAGGTTGTGCCTTTTAGAGACTATATTTGCTTATGGTGTTTTAGGATTACCTGTTTGGTTTTCCAGCTGAGCTTTCGTGATCTCTTGCAGCAGAGCTCCCACCTCCGTATACTGCAATCGCGAGTCCGGATGCCAGCGGGGTTCCTGTAATAAACTGCCGTGTGTGCCAGTCACTAATAAACTTGGATGGCAAGCTACACCAGCATGTTGTCAAGTGCACAGTTTGCAATGAAGCTACGGTAAAAATGGATCTTTAGTATTTCCTTTTTGTGCAGGGAAGGGGGTGGGTAGAACTGTGCAGTCGCTGGAATTCATGTCCTTACCTGCAAAGGGTGAGTCACTTGCTGACATCCCTACAAAGGACCTGTCAGGGGATCTTGAGCGTGCAAGCATGTTCCAGGATGCTGGCACACAAGGGTGATCATAAGCAGCTAGAATAAATCTTCATAAATAAATCTCATTTTGAGGCAGAGGATAAAAAGCAAAGATTTTTAAGTAATTACTCATGTGTAAAGAATGTTGAAAGAAATAAAGCATTTAATTATTTTAAGAGTAGAAGAAACAAAAGTGCCCGACTCTTACATGTTCCCCTGGAACTGTGCTTTCCTCCTGAAATACATGCATTTAATTTGTCAGGAGGCTAACAAATGGCAGCAGGGTATTTTTAAAACATAGGAACTGCGGGTTTTGTTCCACCTAGTGCAGCAGTTACAGGCCCTTCTGTCCCTGAACTTCTCCCTCCCCCACCTTTTTATTTCGAGCCTTTAGTTCTTGATATCCTAGTAGTTTTCCTGCCTGACAGTTTGGGGATCCGACGCTGCAGTGGTCCACAGCTGGTTGGGGACATTTACATGGAAAACAGCTGATTCTGATTTTCTTTCTTTTTTTCTTTTTTTTGGTTGTGCAAGGATAGGAGGAAATATTTAAATCGTATCCAAAGAACAGGGTGCCTTAGATCTGTAGAAAACTATTTTTTTACTTAAGAGAGTAGAGAATTTTTCCTTTTAATATATAATGTTTCAGGTCAAACAAAGGGTAGTGCAGCGTTTGAGATCTATGATCCTGTTTGAAAGGGACCCAGAAACTTGACTGCCAGCTTTGAGGAAGATGCTTTCAGTACAACTTACACTAAGATTGACAGTTCAGCAATGTCTGCATATTCTCTTAGCACCTGTGAGCCAGACTTTGATTCTTTTATTTCTGAATAAAGCCATTGTACCAGGCAAGGAAGCTTTCTTGGTATTTTGACTGTTTTTCAAAAAATATACCTTATTATTGCTTAAGCTTACATTTGAAAAAAGAACTTATACTGATTTGAATTCCTTATTGCTAAAATACGAATTTCAGTTAGTTTGCAGAATCTCGTTTGTTGCTAGTGATGTTCTGGTGAAAAAATATGCACCTTATTTTTCTTTCGGGGAAGAGAGAGAGAAAAGTTTTGTCCTGAACTGTATTTCTTTGTATTTCTTTTTTTGCTACAAATTTGTCTTGTAAGTGGTTGTGTTTTTGTTTAAACTTTTATAGGGGGTATATGGAAAAGTAAATTGCTCTGATTTCTGTTTTTTTATTATTATTATTATTTATTTTTATTTTCATTCAGCCAATCAAAAACCCTCCTTCAGGGAAGAAATACGTTAGATGTCAATGTAACTGTCTCCTTATCTGTAAGGATACATCTCGGAAAATAGGCTGTCCACGACCAAACTGGTAAGAGGAAACAAACGGTAAATGCTTTATATCACTTTCTTTAAAGCAATGGCATGTGATGCATTGAGTATTTAGAGCTAGAAGAGATCCAGGCCTGGGCAGAACTGTGCACTGGCACTTGCAGAGCATTAGGGAATTATTGCCCGCACAAATAGTGGTAATGACATTTTGATTTTTAGACCAACTTACTCAAAGAGGAAAAACTTAACTGTTCTTAGTGATAATCTAAAACATATATTTCCCATTTATTAGATACTGTATAAGGAACACGGTGTGAAGAAAACCACTTCTCACTTACGAGGAGTAGCGTTCAGAATTTTCTACAGACAGAATTGCTGCAGATACCCAGGTTGTTTGCTTTGCCTTGTTCGTATTAGAATGCAATGAGAGAAGGGGCGATAGGGTGTTTCATTCCTCTCTTCCCTTCTTTGCTATCCACAGCTAGCAGCTCTCCTCTGAACTGTGCTTTAGTTGACACATTTGCTGTGACAGACAAGTGCAGTTGCCATCGTGAGCTTTCTTACCACTGACCTTACAGCATTAAGGCTCCCACTGGGCCAGGAGTGATTGGGTTCGACGTGATGCAGCACCAAAGTGAGGGCTGGGTCTGTAGATGCTCGAGAGGAAGTTCTGTCACGTTGTGTGCCTTAGACACCAGCTTGTTGGCTCTTCTACTCTTGGGGCACTGCATGAGATTTAGGGTGGGGAGATGGGATTTCTCACTAATGCAGAATTGTGGAAAACATCAAAAAATTGCAAATATCTCTTTGAAAGGTGGTCATGGGATGCTTCAGTTGCCATGCATGGTGTGGTTGGCAACCAGGCTGAATCAGAAACTCCCCAATTTTACACCCAAATGTTTCTTGAAAGTTTGTGCCTCTTCAGCAGCTTCCTTAAGATAAGCTATTTATCTGTTTTAGTGGAAAATAAGCAAAAGCAGAGTGCTTTATAGAGAGCTGAGGAATATGCTCTAAAGGGAAGGCTTCAGCCTGAAGGGAGGCCACAATTATTTGCTGTATATGGGGAGGAATGCAGTGCAAATTCAACAATACTTTGGTTTTCCCTTCACTTCTTTTCTACCAGGAAGTCTGATCCTTATTCTGCTCTGAATTGCATAATTTGTGTATTGTCATTTTTTGATTGTCCAGCTGTACAATTAAATTGGAAACGTTAAGCGTAAATAATATTTACCTTATTTTTTCTCAAAGCATATTGATTGGTTGTGTTTAGTCAAATCTAGGTGTTTTTCTTTAATTCACTCCATTTGAATGGAACTCTTCCTATAAAAATTCAGAGAGACTACTTGTAATGTGGGAGAAAGCAAGAGAATCCTTACTCTCCTGCTTGTTTCTGTATAGAGATGTGTGTTCCAATTGACATCCTTGCTCACCGTGGATATTAAGATTTTCCTAAGGGATTTCTGTCATATGATCGAGAGCCTTTGATCTCTGCAGGGATCTGGCAGGCATGTGTGACCTTGTAATGAAAATGTTTTCAAAGTGGGAAAAGAAAACGCAATGAGAGAGACCAAAACTGGATGCATCATCTACTTGAAAGTTAGATTATAAATTAGAAGTGTAACATATTTGGTAGCGACCAACTGAGCTAATTGCTTAAATGCATCATCCTTCCCCTTTGCCGGCTTAATTACATGTACATCTAATATTCTTAACGCAGTAGACGCATCATTACTCTTGGTCCAGTAATGCTGATTCCAGAAGAGCAACCAGCTCAGCCTGCCTTGCCAGTTCAACCAGATGGGACCAGAGTGGTATGTGGGCACTGTGGAAACACATTCCTTGTAAGTAGAGCTCCAGATTCTCCTTCTTACCTAAATGTGCTCAAACCATTGCAAGTTCTTCTAAGGGTATATCACCTTGCCCTACAATATTATCAAGAAACTTAAGTTCCAGCTGTGTGCATGGATGTATAGCCTGTATTTCATTATCTGCACACACACACGTTCAAAAAACTTCCAGTGTTCCTGGCATATGTTGATGGATGAAGCTCAAAGAGTTATTTCTTAGAGGTTTTAGAATGGGCAGTGCTGGAAAAGGCACTTGTGCTTCTAGCTTCTGCTTTGACTTGCAGTGACAGTCGTGTTTCGCGGTGGCCAAGATGGTTTCTGACGTTGCCCTGTGGACCCTTGGGAAGTGTTCATCATAGCTCTTTACACATTAGCATGTCAGTTGCTGTGGGACTAGAGATTTTGGCTTGAATCTGTGCATGAAAGTTTCTTCCCCTCTTGCTGCAAAGAATGCAAAAACACTAACTTTCTAAGTAAGTTGTTTTTGTAGCCTTTTGCATAAAAAAGAGGCTGCCACGTACAAAATTGGCAGCACGTAAGAAAGTATTTTAGCTTCACCATCCAGCAGCCCTGGAGTGAGTTTGTTGGGTTTGTTGTTTCTAAGAAACAGCTGCCATGAGTGGCACAGTTGATTGACCTGCAGTCAGTTGTGTTGTTATTTGAAAGATGTAGAAGAGTCTGAGATAGTCAAGTGCCTCTTGTGAAAGGAGAGAGAGGTGGTGCTGCCTGTAGGCAGTGGGAAAAGGGTTTTCTAGTCATGGGCTTTCTGATGGACTAGACTTACTCCTTGACACCTTATTCTGTGTTCGTGGATCAGGGAAGTGAATGATGATGTATTACTATAGTAGAAGAAAAATGTAGGGAGCAGAAGGTGGCATTTTTCTTTTTAAAGAAGAGTATCAGCTTGATTTGTGAATTTACATTTAGCATTTGAGAGAGAAAGAGGAAACAAAGATGTTTGAGAAGCAGTATTTCTATTAATTCAGCCCAAATATAAACATATATGGTTAATATAATCCCTGCTGAAGAACAAGAAGTCCGTAAGTACATAACTAGGTAGAGCTGGCATGGTGCATGTGCGGGGTTGGTTATTTGCTCTGTAGCATGTTACAGACTTATTGTATTTCTGCAATTTAGTATCTCTGCATTATAAAGCAAAAATATAATGCTGGCTATATCTCTAAGCAACTTTTAAGATAATATGGTTACTTCATTTATCAGTTAAGGAAAAAAAAAAAAAACAAAAAACTGAAATAGCTGGGATGAAAAAACTTCAAATTCTGTTGCTTGTTCTCTGTTGTGTCCTAAGAGTGTCTGTTTGTCCTCCTCTTTAAAAGGAACTTCCAGCCACATAAAAGCAGAATTATGGGCTGGGCTTTCTCTGCACCCACAGGTGTGAGATGTTTGTTTTGATTTTATGCCCTTGTGGTTCTGAAAGTCAGCTTAAGGTTGTGCCCTGATAACTGTTCTTTGTAACCTATCCAAAGCACACTGTCCTCTATGGAGCACCACTAAATACTGCTTAAACAAGTGCTTAAATATGTGGTTTTTTGGACAGATGTTACGATGGTGTTTTATTTGATTACGAATAATGGAAGATGTAAGCAAATGTAGAATTGATTTAGGATTAAGTTGATGTTACAGGTGAACTATCAGTAATTACTGGCATATATTTATTTGTTGGGCTTTTATCTTGGATAGCCTGATAGCCTTTTCTGTGTTGAGGTTTCCCTTGTTTCTGGTGGATTTGGAGTTCAGACAAGTGGGGAAAATGGTCAAAGAGAAAGTGAGGCTGGGGTGGTGATGGGGCTGTCCCAATAAACTGCAGCCTGATCTGGTTTGGGCTCTTTTTAAATCTCCTCTGGCCTTGTCCTGTGGCTGAGTCCCCGTTTCAGTGTGTAGCAATTCCCCCTGCTCCAAGGGCTCTGCTTGGGCAGAGCTGTGAGACCCAGAGCTGCTTTTGGGGAGGGTGATCCCAGCTCCCCCCTTGTCTTCCTGCCGCTCTCCTGTTTCCAAGGATGTCCCCAGGGAAGACGAGCTAGGAGTGAGCTGGCGGAACCGCAGGCTGAGCGCTGTAACTGGTCAGTTGTGCTCTCTCCATTTTCTTCTCCAGAACTAATCAATTTCAAGGATTTTTATTATCATCTTAAATACTTTAAGTTCTTCAGAAAACTGAGAAATGTTTTAATTTATGTAGGTATTTTGTTTTCCAAAAGGACTCCTGAGGAGTGAAAAAAGATGTTCACAGATTGTGTGTAGCTGCATAAACCCACCAGTGAGTTTGTCTGTACCTCTACTCAGTGATTTGGATTACTGTTTTATTGTTTTATTTTGGTTAGCAAAAAAAAAAAAACTCTATTGGGAGGCTAAATATCCTGTAGCTATAACCTCAAGTTTTATTAAAAACTTGAAACAGGATTAGAATACTTCAAAGCATCTTGGAATATAAGTGAAAATACTGACTTTAAACCTCAGGTTAGACTATATGTTAAGCCTACCAAAACTCCAAGAATTAGAATTTATTTGAAAGTAAGATTATTTCCCTAGGGCATTTTCTGTGTTGCAACGAGGGTCTGAATTCTTGTACTCTGAAGCACTTGTCAAGGTGACTTCATTCCTGGTTCTCCTGAAAGCCTTCCCTGTGTCTGCAGCAGCCCTTATAACAAAAGGCTCTTCTGCGACTTCCAGGTGACTCACAATGGAAACAGGCTATGTGTGTTTCTGCTGTCTCCCACAAACTGAAGCTCCAGAGGCCTTTGAATGTATTAATATATCAATTAAAAACATAGATAATAATTCACTGGGAATCTTAAAATCCATACAGTAATCATTAGTGAGCAATGTTGGAAGTAGAGTTGCCTACCTTGGGATAAATCTGGTGTACAGAAACGAAATTCAGTTAGAGGTATTAAATCTAAGCCCTGGAATTAAGCTTCTTACTATTTCTAGAATTGTTATCTAAATAGCTAAAAGGATATCTCTGAAGAGGTTTGTCTCCATCTCAGGTAGTGACCAACTACATGTTATCTCATTTTTCCCTGTTGTAAAACCCAGAGGAGCTGATTAGTGCTTCACGTGGATGCGTGTGAGCAGCTAACCTGTTTCTGTGGCAAGAATGTGGGAGGAAGAAGTTGTGTCCATAAAATGCAGTGCTTTGTGGGGAGTATTACAGAAATTTTCAGGCTTTTAGAAGTTAGAGTTATAGGAAAACTGCCTGGCTGAGTCTTTGGGGACAAGTCCATTTAAATAGAAGGCAACCATGTGATATGTAGTGTAAATTGATAGTTTGGAATCAGAAAAAAATTGAGGGAGCTCTTTCTAGTAGAGAATTAATCCCCTTAGAAGTGAGTACACTGCGGGACACCTCCAGAAGGCTGGACAACCCTGGATACCATGGGACACAAGTTTTTGGATGCAAGTAAGATTCAACTGGTTGGGCTTTATAAAACTGTGATTTTAGGTTTGTACATAAAATCATGAATTAATTCACAGTGTTGAAATGGTGCTGTGATGTGTCTAGGTCCCGGAGCCCTAATATTCTGTGCAGTTACGGGGTCTGTAGCAGCTAGGATCCTGCTGCTCACTGCAGTAGCCTGACTTCTAGAGCAGGAGAATCTGAGTGGAGAAGGCATTAGTGTTCTGGAGCTTGTTCCTGTGCTCATAATTTGTATCATGACTCTTCCCCAGTTTAGCAGGAGAGTTTAATTCCTTAGCAGGAATTGCGCGTATACTCACCCAGGAAGCTGCCAACTACTGCCAGTTGGAGATGAGTCCCATGTTTAGACTGGGTCACCAGCAAGATCCACACCAGGATGTGACCAGAACTGCTAATTCTTGTTCATCATATCTGGAAACCTAAGAGAGAACTGGATTGATACCCCTCAGACTAGGGCAAATAGGGAGGACCTCTTCCCCTAACCTCAGTACCTCTTGACAGAATGGGATATATCTGTTAATAGACGAGCAGAACCTGAAGTTCCCCAGCTTTTGTATTTCCATCACTGGACTGTCCCGTATCATTCTGGCAATGGCAGTTCCCCGGCCTTGTTTATGTGAGAAGGGGCATGTCACAAGAAAAAAGGAAAATAATGTAGTGCTGGGAGTCAGTGGTACCAACACTGTTCAGTGTCCTCGCCCCCCATGGAGTGATGGATGTGGCTGGTTGGGGTCTGATTTGGTTTTAAGTTATATCACAGCATAACTCCTTAGAGTATAGCTACCTGCAGAGAGAAGAAATTCCTCTTCTTACCTTACTGTCCAAGGACAATGTGCTTAAAAACAGGTGTTCAACACTTGTATCATCGCAGAATGAAGTTTAACCAATACTGCTGTTTTAAAACCAGTGTATGATTATGTCTTGTATGTTTAAGGTAATGCTATGTGTTATTTGTTGTTACTTCTGCTGAGGCTGTGTCCCAGATGTTGCAGTCCCATTTTATAAGGCTGAGAACATCCTGCAGATATTTTTATATGTCAGCTCTTCAATTTGTTATCTAAGTAGCCAATAGTGTTGTTAACTTACATAAAACTTATGTTTTAGAAAGTAGATACATTTATTCTTTAACCTTTCTGTGAACACTTAAGTTTAGCGAGTGATGCAAGCACATCTGTCTAACAGTGCCAAAGAAAACACATCACTTGACTTATGAACTTATGGTCATAGGCTTTAGAAGTAAGAAAGAAAAATCTGTATTACTCTAATGATGCCTATATTGTGCCCAGGCATGGAATCGCATTACGTCAAGCAAGTCTTGCAGTAGTGAGACAAGTCATGGGAAACTTTCCCATGGAAATCCCAATCCTAAATTGCCACTGACAAAAGGGCATCCTATTTACGAAAGAAAGCAAGAAACAAGTTGGAGAAAGCCTGAGAAGCAAAATGTTTTCACAGTGACATTTAGCATGAAGTAAAACAAACACTTTCTCAGGCCAGTTTTTCAACTTTCTTTTTTTTTCTTTTTACAGTGGATGGAACTGAGGTTTAACACTCTGGCAAAATGCCCACACTGCAAAAAAATGTAAGTTACATAAATTAAGCTTCAAATATGTTGCCAAATTTTCTTCTGCAGAAGTCCCTGGAGTGAGATGTCCGCCATGCCTATTACTTTGCCACGTTCAGCTGAATTTCAAGACTGAAGAGCATGTTATGTGCACATGAATTCTCCCCTCAGCTCAGTAACTTGGCCAGAGCAAACCTGCATTTCCTAATGCTCAGATTGAATTGTCAGAGGTGAAAGTAAGCTGCTCACCATTGACAGAACTGGGTTACTAAAATTAACAACTTAGGGGTTTTTTTTTATGTCCTTGAAATTTTACGGCTTCGTGTAGTTAATCAGATGTCATGTTTGAACCTACAGTTTAATTTGACTTGTCTGAAAGAAGGAAAGGAAACAATCTATTAATTTGAGAGATTTCATTCATTTCAAACTCAACTAATTTGTGCTAAGCATCTTATGGTACAGTGAATGGTTGTGGATTGCTATGCTATGCTTTGTCTGTTCTTTTGACATTACCTCAGTAAGGAGGAGATGTCACTTGCATCAAAACGAAGAAGTAAAGCAGAACACGAGGCTCTTAAGAGGAGGGTTGTTTGTTTATTTAGTATTAATGATAGTAAAAACGATTCTGCAAACATACGTTAATTTTACATACCTTAATTTTGTGTGAAATCTCAACCATGGGGTGTGAAATAGGACTTACTTGTCTTGCTGATTGTTTGAAGATTTGCCTTCCCTTAATAGACAAGTGCTATTTCCAGTTAAAGGAGTGTATGTATCTATCCTGGGATGGGAGAACCATGCATCTGTATTGCATGTTCTAGGAAACCTGGCAGGTTCCTCGGGAAGCAGAATATGATAAATGTATCTTTGGTGGTGTTATAGCAAGGCCTGGCCCTCAAAAGTGATGGAAATCTGTTACTGAAGTATTTGGTAAAGAAATCAGTCTGGTGATGCACTCAGCCTCAGGCATGTAATTGGGCACGGAGTAGTGATCATGACATAGTTTGCCTAGATCAGGTGAACTTGGGATCTTGATAAGATGCTGCTTTTCAGGGTACTGTCAGGGTTTCTTGTTTTACATTCAGGGTTTACTTTTCCCTTTTCAGTTTTATAACTAATCACAATGTTAATTATTTTTCAATATTTAACACCTGCTAGCTGAGCCTATTTCCAAAAATGTGGGTGGTTTAGAGAAGGCTTCTAGAATCCTTCTTGTTTAATGATAGAGAAGAGGAATTATTTTTTTTTCCTTAAGCACTTACTGTGCTTAAGGTCTAACATAATGATGAAGACCCCTGATAAACTTACATCTTTCCATCCTAAAGTCTATAGGAACGTAAGGAGAAACCTCCCTTGAGGTTTTTTCCTTTTACAGTTATCCCCTCAAACTGCTTTGGCTTTGGTGTCTTTTATATCTGTTGTTGGTGCTGCCCAAGGGCCTCTCAGGCACCTTTGCTTCCTTAGCAGCAGCTCGGAGGAAAAGAGCTGCCTCCCAGAAGCCTTTGGAGTGAGTCCACTCTAACTAGTCAACAAATAAAAGCAGCTGCTTTTGATATATTTGTTTAATATTTTTAAATGCTGTTCCTTACCCCAGTTTAATAGTTCTGAATATGCATGTCAGGCTTGTTGTTCATAGATTATTTGGGGGTGGAATTTCAGCTCTCTATTTGCAGCTAGTTTGTTTTTTTTTGTATAATTTGGAATGGATAACAAAAAGCTTCACTACTTAAAGTGGGCAGTGGTGGGTGCCACTGCTTGGAGGCAAAAAGTGCCTAATGTGTTTGCCCAGCCTGGGTGTGCCAGGTCATAGAATCTTCCTATGTCCATTTGAACCTTTCTTTCTGTGGAGGGAAGCAAAGGACTTGCAATTAAATGAAGCCTTTTTTTATTCCTTTTTTTTTTTTTTTTTTATTATGTGAAAGGATAACTTCATCTCCTCCTGCAGCCTGTTTTATTTGATAGGAGGGGCAGAGCTTGAAGGAAATATAGAAGGAAAATAAACATGGCAGCTTCAATGCTGTGGTTGCGAAAACAAGCTCAGGAGTTGGGCAACTCCAGAAGTAACGATTTTTCCCGAAATGAACCATGTCTCTGTGTGGAATATGCAGTGCAGTAAAAGTAATGCACATTTTAGATGGAGTAGAGATGACACTTCTACCAGCTTATTGCTTGATTAATGCATGTTTTGAAGTATTAGGCTCTAGTAAAATGAATGTGCTGAGTGTGTAGCTAGGAAAGTTTACAAGGGGAACTTCAGTTCAATTTGGCAAGCTCAGTACTCGTCACTTGAAGTTTTGGAACCTGCTC
>NW_010584040.1:13385-24338 GCF_000705375.1 Tinamus guttatus | reverse complement strand
AGCTCCCTATTTGCTTTTTTCCCATGTGCTACTTGGCATCAGGACTTTCACACTTTCTAGAATGGCCATGGAAGAATCAAGGGTGGCTCTTCGGGGCCAAGTGAACTATATTTACCTGTGTGGGGGTAGGTCAGGCTCTCTGTAGGTGGTGGGATGACACCAAATCAGAAATTCCCATTACCCTTTCCCTGCCTGCTGTGCACAGGGAGGCTCTCAGTGCAAAATAACTTCGCCTGGAAAATTAATAAGCAGAATAAAAGAAAAGAAAAAGGCATTAAACTGAAACCATAGAGCAGATGGTTAATGCTCACGGCTGTCAGTCCTTGTCTTGCAAGATGAAGCTCAACTTGGGTGTTTTAGCTCGAGGACTTTTTTTCCTTGAAACATTTTAGAAGTTCCCAGTGAAGAAATAACACTGTAGGAAAGCTGCTTAATTCAATCTATTTGAAGGCTTTAAGATGAATGTTAAAAAAAAAAAATCTGGTCACATGCTGAGCATATGAGGCCTTGCTATGTGGCTAATTAGCTGGAGCTAGAAATCTGGTCAGTCATGAGACAGATGAAGAGTTGAGCATTGCTTTCTTCAGCGTGTTTTAGGTAAATTACAGAGCTATCATGAGATGTAAATGGCTTTCCCCTGCATGCTTGAACAGTGCAAGCTTCCCAGTGTTTTCTGTAGGAATGTTGATCCTCCGTGATGGGAGGAGGCACTTTATTGCTGGTGGCATCCTTCAGGATGCTTCAGAACTGCCTCTGGGACAGCAGTGTGTGTTTGGTGAAAGCACCTCCGCTTCTCTGGCCTCTGCGCGTTGACCTTCGCGCTCACTGTGTTTCACTGGAATTGAATCCTGTTCCCACTTTAATCACCACTGTAGGTGATTAAAAGTCATGGTTAAAAACGCCTGACTCAAACTATCCTTACCAAACAGTGCTGAGCTTCTGGAATCATTTTCAAATGTGTAGTGAAGCATCTGTCCTTTTGTTAAAATTTGGTATTTGGTTTGTCTGAAGCACTGGGATAGCTTGTTTGGTTTGGCAGGTGGAGATGGAGTTGTCTGTCTTGAAGAGTTTATACCCTAGTGACAGAACATCTGAGGGATTTATTTAGCTTGGTTGTCAGCAGATTTGTGCAGTTAATTTAACTTGTAGTAGAGCTCTAAAAGAAAAAAAGTAAAAAAGGAAGTTGTAATGTCTTTGAAGTTACTAAAACTGTTTCAAATATGTCTAAAAGAGCTTGAGTCTTTAGAAACAAGAAAACCTTTCATGTTCATTATGCTTCTGACTAAGGAAACAGTTAATGATTTGGAGGGGGAAGGGAGAAGATGGATATATCTTCAAGAAATTGGGCAGAATTTAGACAGTCAATAGTTCTGAATTTATTATTCCAGGAGATAAACAAGAGGTGATTACCATAACACTGAGAGATTTCCAGATATGTAGATGTTGGGAATATACTGTAAGACGCTCTTTTGTGTTGAAGTTATGTTGAAGGTACAAGGCAACTCACCCTCTATTAGAGAGGTCTGGTGCACCTCTCTAATAGATTTTTAGATATTAATATTTTTGTTAGTCTTCATCTATAGTTCCCTTTTAAAGAAATATGTGGACAGTCTTTTACTTTCTATTGGCCTACTCCTTTATAAAATTAAGACAGCAGGCCTATATTCACATTCTGTTCCACCTCCTCCCCACACACACAGGCCAAATAGGGTGTTTTATATTATTTTAAACGCTATTTTCTCGCAGTTCCTCTGTCGGAAGCGCGCTGCCGCGGAGACGCTGCTGTGCCTACATCACCATTGGGATGATTTGCATCTTCATTGGAGTTGGATTAACTGTGAGTGATGGGCTGGGCTCTACTCCCATGTGCATGTATGGAGGAGCTACCTGAATTACCCTGATTACCAGGGATCTCTTCTTTCCCCAGCTTTTGAGCTAAACCTCTTAACTTTGTGTCTGTGTGTGCATATTTTTCCCTTTCCTATTAATAGTTTTAATTATCACAGTTAACTAGAAAAATTATTTTTTCTTTCAAAGAATATTCTGGCACTCTGAGATTCTCATTTTTTCTCATATTAAGTCTCTCTATTTTGTAAACTCCAGTTCTGTGAGAAATGACTTAGATTGTTTTAGAAATGCTAGAGCCTCTTGCCCTGGTAGAGCTCCCAAATTTTCAGGTTTCCAAACACAATGCTGTACAAAGTAAAACTCATTGCTGTACAGATAGGGTAATGGCTCTTGCTACATTTCAGGGAGTGGGATTCCGGAGCTCAAAAATGAGTATAGCTTTACAGTTTATACAAGCTATAACAAGTAAACACAGATAATACACTATTTACAAATTACAATGCTCACATAGTTCACTGAATAACAGGCTGATGCAATCTGGCTTACTTTGTACTTGAAACATCTGATAGTGGCCAGTAGAACTAACCTTTTGCAGTGCAGTTCCAAGGCTAGGTATTGGGAAATTCACATTTGTTTTAAACACCCTTACTGAATTTGAAAATAATGAAAATATTTTTCCATGAGACACTGGAGCAGGTTGCCCAGGATCCGACAGGGCAAAAACTTGAACCACTTGGTCTGCACTTAAACCTGACCCTGCTTTGACCAGGTTGTTGGGCTAGAAACCTCCTGGTGTCCCTTCTAAGCTTGATCCTAGGATTGTTTGGAATTATGCTGATATCTGATTTATATTCATTGACATGAAGATGGCACTGAAATGTGTGTCCTTAAAGTTTTCTTCTCTGTGAAGAGCAGGTATTGCTGTGTATTTGACTTTTTTGTTTTTTCTTTTTTTTTCTTCTTCTTCTTTTTTCCTCTTTAGGTTGGTACACAAGACTTTGCCAGGCGATTTCATGCAACATACGTCTCCTGGGCTGTTGCTTATCTCCTAGGTTTAATCTGCCTCATTCGAGCTTGCTACTGGGGAGCCATAAAAGTCAGTTATCCAGAGCACAGTTTTGCATAGAGAAATTGGTAGATTATAGCAGATGAACATCTAGTAATTCTGGATATTACATCCTGGACACTTTTAAAACCTTTCCTGTAAGGATTCCATTCTGTTCAAAATAGTTTTAAGACTGGGGGTCTTTAAGAACAAATGTTCATTGCACTACATAATATGCAACTAGTTTGTTTTGCTGCTAGATTCCCTAGCTCTGAATACTAAAGCTTTGTTTACATGTTCATAACTCTGTCTTTATAGGTGTTGAATTTCATTCCAACAGACAGTATTAAGTTTTGCATTTCCTTTGTTACGTTAAAAATCAGTCTGCCTTTTTTTAGGTTATCAGTGAAAATTCAAAAGCAAGAGTGTTTATAAGTGTTTCTACAGTAGCTTCACATTTGTACTTATCATTTTAACTACAAATATATTCAAGTGGCTTGCTTTAAAACCTAAGCAATAAGCACTTTGCTTGAACTGCTTACTGTATCTTTTTGCCTAAGATCATAGTGACTTTATTCAGGAAATGAAGTTTATGAGTGTACTTTAAAAGACTGACACTGTTGCTAGAGAGACATTTGTAAACACTGTATGCTTTGAGATTTTTCAGGTAGAAAGATGCAATATTTTGGTAGTCTAATTAAATTTCCATCCATCCAGGATGGATTTTGATTGGAATAATACTTTCTCCTCGAGCATCCTGGGACTTGGCTTTTTTATTTCTCTCCTCTCCCCCCATCCTTCTCTTTCTCCCTTCTGTTTAACTGGCAAATCCTAAAGCCGTGCTTGGAGTATGGACCTTAGCTCTGGTTATTTGTACAAGTTCCCCTGCAGGGTCTAAGGGAAGCATTTCGTGTGACTTGTTTGTAAGACGTCAGTGCCGTGTAGCTGACAACCAGGTGGTGATGGGTTGCCTCTTACTTTCCTCTGATCATGTCAGACTTTTTCCCTGCTTAGGAGAGATGTGCACTGGTCACGGCAAAGGGAGACACTCACTTCGCAGTAGCAGATAAAATAAGTACTTGGATCATTCCATCAGAGTACACCTAGTCGACTTAGCTCTGACTTACCCAGAGAATACGGAAGCAGAAAGGTTTTTCTAATGATGTATTCACAAAGGATCGAGGGACCAGTTCTTGCACTGCCCGTCTTTATAGGTTTAAACAAGTTTTTGCTAAATTCAGAAGGAATGTCCTGAGTGGTTTAGATGACTGTAGTAACTTAGATAATGGGGTCAGATGGGTAACTTAATGTGGATGTTTCAGGGATACATGTAATTTAAATTATCTATGTTCCTGCAAGGACAAAATGATATTCAGATAAGGATTTTTGAGCACAATAAATGTAAATGATCAAACTGTAAATGATCTGTCTTTGTATGATGATAAATGTATAAAAGCAGTAGCTCAGGATTACAATGTACCTTTTACAAATAAACTAATAAATAAAGATTATTATTCAAAGTTAATACTCTGTTATTTATGCATATGTATAAAATACACAAGCAGAAGAATTGTCAAGACAGTCCAGAAACAACATGGGTGCTGCACAGCAGATGGGAGCTCTGTCTTTCTTGCCAAATAGCAGCCTCAGGAACCCAAGAGAGCAGGAGCAAATTGATTTCGTGATGTTTTCAGGAAGAATGAGGAGAAAGTAAATGAGAGGTGAAACCAGCATTGGGAATGTGCTCTCTGTAGCAGTAGCTCATTGGAAGATTTTGTTAATGCATATTTTCCCCTTCTCTTTCCCCCTCCGGTTGCAGAGGATCACTGTGCTCATTTGTATCTTAAACCTTGGGATGCTCCTTCTACCTGTCCTGTGTTTCAAAATACTGCTTGCCCTCTGCATGTTGAAATAAAGCAGGCTGCTGCTGCACAAGAAAATCATCTGCTGCTCTTGTAATTCAAGGGGTAAAAAAAAGCCTGGGTGTAATGTTAGATTAATGAAGCAAAGAAATTCAAACGTTTTGTCTGTATGAAACTCTTATTTCCCATCTCATGTCTCTTCTTTCTCCTCCTCATCTTTTTGAAGAGATGGGAAAATAAATGGACAACATAATCCGTTTTATCTGCATTAGGATAATTGCACAGTCCTGGTTACTGTTTCACTTTTGCAAGGTGAACCACTTTGGTTATTTCCAAATAAAACATGAAATGCATTTTATTACATTCCAGCCACTTTTTTGATACTTGAAAATCACGATACATAATTGTATAAGATAGTGATCGATAGAACTTGCAGAGATTGTGTGGAGACTGTCAGGGCATTCTGTGATAGATGACAGCCTTATTCCATTAGATTTTTCTGTAAATAATACTTTTTTTAAAAGAGGCCCTCACTGTGTTGAATGTTACCTAGAGCCTTTGGCTGTATTAATGTCTAATTTCATTGACTGTTAATAGCCTTTTCATTGACTTATTATTTTGTGCTCAGTATGAGATGGAGCTTTGAAAATTCACAAGGAAGGCTTTTATGTTTCCCGTTTTCACTTCTCCCTTTCCTGCTTTCCCTTCTCTCTTGCCCGCCCAAAAATGTTTATAAAAATACAGTGTTGCTGATGAGGAAATATTTCAGACCCTAAAAACTTTACTTTTTAATTATGAACCTACCATGAAGTATCTTGCTATTTTTTGTTGTTGTTTTGTGTCCCTATTACTCGCTGATATGTTTTACCTTAAACAGCAGAGGGTGGCATTTCTGGAAGTGTTTGTCCCTTGATTATCAGGGGGTCTTTGTAGCACAGAAGAAAAAGTCAGAGGTTTCAAAGCAACTAGATAAGAAATTCACAATGAAATGTTTACAGAAGTTACTGGAACAACCTTGGAGACCATGGAGAGCCATCCATGCTTATTGTTGAGAAATCCATGAGTGTCTTCCTTTAGAGAAAAGGTACTTCACAAAGAGAGGGAAAGGCAAGATTTAATATCCCTTGTGAGAAAAACCCTGTAACTAACCATATGGACTTGTGTAATTAGTAGATGAGCAGAAGCAAATATGACTTGTCATGTTAGATCAATCTAACTGCCTGTTCTAAGAGGACAAAATACTGCACTTCCTGTAGCATAGCCTCTATATAGGAGGAAGATTTCTAAAAATATTTGTGAATTGCTTTTCAAGGTTGCTTAAAACAACATACCTCAGTGAAATTACTGCAGAGAATGAAAAACTCACTCTGATCCTTAAACTGGAAGGGATACATGCCAGATACATGGCACATATTTGGAATTATCTAATATGTTTGCAATCTTAGTGTGTTCTTTGCATCGTCTATTTTACATGTAGATGATACAGAGCTGATGCATACTGGGAGCAGGCTGAATGACAGGATAAAAAGTTCTTAAATTGAGGGGAAAATACAATTAAATAAAATCAATGGCAAAATTCCATAGCTAGAAAGGAATAATCAACTACTGCATCACCGTATGAGCCTGGGCTAACACAGTATAATGCTCAGCCTGTCTGTGCCAGGACTGTGCTGGGCTGGGATGGCTAGAAAAGATGCAATAATCTTTCTGTTCCCCTGCCAGGAAAGCCTCTCTGGGGTTGCTGTCTCCAGCTTTGCGTAATACACGTGAAGTAAGATTTAAACATTGCTTTTAATCCGGAAGGCAGCAAAAAGTAACAGGGAGAAGTGTGAGGGCAAGGGAGGATGAACTGACTGAGAGGGCTGACAAGGGAATGTTTAAATAGAGGAGGGCTGCAGCAAATGACCAGGGAATGGAAAGTAGACATGGAAAAAGAAAGGAGACACAAAGGAGGCTTATGTTAAACTGAAAACGTAGGCAAAGCTTTTTAGCTAAGGTCAATTAAAATGCTAGAATAGTTTGACAAGAAGTTGAAACATCTGTTGGGAATGGAACAGACCTAGTTACCCAGGATTGTGGCAGGAGAGGGAAAGCTGTGCCCCGCAGAGCTTCATTCCCTACTGTGGTTGTGCTCAGACCCTTCCTGCCACCTCCCTGCTAGCGTCTAGGCCTCAACCATTCACCCCAGGTTTTGAAGCAGTTACAATATTAATTTCCAGACGCACTTAAAGACTTCTAGGAGATCTTCTTTCTTCTCATCTTAGACTGCTGAAAACACCATTCCTGTGAGGCAAGACTCATCATAAAGTGTTTTTGAACAGAATACCTAGATACCGAGTCAAATTCCAGGTGATGAGATAAGCACAGTTACTTGCCATATGTAGAACTGTACAGTCTTTTCTGTGGTGATGGCCTTACTACTGTGTCAGTGATGTAATACTGAAACAATATTTTTCCCTTAGATCACATCAAAAGTTCAACAGAATGAAAAGCAGCAAAACAAAAGCCTGAGCTTCACAGGTGAGAGTCTGTGTGATGCTCACAGGCCTCAGAGGCCTTCAGAGGCCTCAAAGCTCAATGAGGATTTTTTTTTCTTTTGCATGAACAAGGTACGAATCTCACAATGATGATTAATGACTTCACCTGCTCTCCGTGAAGCTCTATTCTTTTAAGCTTCCAAGTTACAACTCGCAAATGTTGAAAATTATTTTACCATTTCACCCTTTTGTTCAAAAAATACCCGCAGCCCCTGTCTGTCCATCAGGAGTTGGCAGCAGCTTTTCAAACCCTTGGCGGTTCCAGCCCAGACAAATGAAGGGAGAGGATCGGGGCGAGCTCAGCGCTCGCTCGGGCCTTGACTCGGGGCCTGGCGGGTCACGGGGCCAGCTGGGCCCGGCGCCGTGTGCGGAGCTGCCGCTGGGAAACGTCCCCCCGCAGGGAAGGGGGACGTGAGTGCGTGTGAGAGCCAGCTCCACACGTCTGCTTGTTTGTAAGGTACGTTCGTCTCACAAACACGCGTCCCTGCTTTTGGTTTCCAACGTTTCTGTCAAACCGCCTTACATTCCCACTTCTGGAGCGTGATTTCGACTTACGGCATCAGGAAATAAGGTTTCCCTTTCAAAGAATACATCGCGGAAATGAAGGTAAGTGTTGGAAAAGTGAGTATCCTTTACAGAAAATTGTAATCACAATGTGTAGTGTAACAGATAAGTTTTGAGAGCTGGACTCTATAATAAATCCCTTCTCAATACCCAAGTTTCCTTGCTAATGGCATTACAAAATACAGTGGCCTCAGTAGACAAATGAGATCAGAGACTGAGGGACTGTACCGTACACAGCTCACTGCAAACAATCCTAGTTACAAATAGCTCTGAGGAAGGAAGGAAGGAAAAAAAAAAAGTCCCTCCTTAATCTCGATAGTTTTTATTGATTTTTAAGGGCGCAATTGCCAAGGAGCAGTTTGCATTGGGGTGGAGGAACAAAAGGCCAGAGGGTCTTGAAGGTGAAGGGAGAGAGGAGCTTAATCCCACTGAGGATGTTTGCAAAATGCTGTTATGGTTTGACCCAGCAAAATAATATATATGTATATTTATAGGCTCACTATTTCTTATAGATACACTTACAAAGGGCTTTTACTTGACAATAAACCTACTTGTTATCTTGAGTAGCTAACAAATCATTTGAAGACTAATTTGAGCAAGAACTGTGTGAAAAAGAGGTTAGCTTGTAATAGCTTGCAATATCTGCCAGTTCCTTTTAAGATATTTTGAATTTTTTAGGGGATGCTTTTATAGGAAAATGAGTATAATGCACCTCCTCCAGCGCTGCGTGGGGAAGCTCTTGTCCTGAGCAGGCTGCCAGGCAGGGAAGCCAGCAGAAAGTGTGCAGGTTTCCACGAATTTGGCGTCTGTATTTCACTGAAAACATAATCACCCTAAGAGCCTGCCATTTCATAATGGGGCAGTTTGGGAGTTTGATAAACTGCGATTATCTGATTTATTTATTTATTTATTTATTTTTCCCATCTGAAAGTACTCAACCAGGTCTAATCAGTGCTGATGAGGACTGTAAGAACCTGCAGTGCTAATTATAGTTTGTGTACCCTTGTTACTGAGGAGTACGAAAACATCACTCTACCTTCCCTTTAACATAAATATGGATTATCACTATTTTGAGCTAAGGGTCAAACGATTCCACAGCGTGCTTCAAAAGTTGTATTTAACTGATGCAACATTTCCATTCTCTGAGTTGTAGTTGTTTCCTATCTCTGTTTTAATGCTGTCAAACATTAACCTTTTAGATCAAAATTTTCCATTGCAGGTGTTTGCCTCAGCCAGATTTGCTGTGCGGCTCCAGCTTAAATAGGAAGGAGAGCTGAGAAAAAATAAAAGCTGTTTATTTGCTCATACTTAAACCTACACAGGCAGAAAACCCCAGCTCTCCCTACCGCGTGCTTCGGAGCAGTTGGCAGGATCAGCTGGCCTGTTTTAACTCTCCTGTTAATGTGAACAGAAATACGGCTGAGACGAGACTCTGGAAAATGTCACCTCTGTAGTATCAGTAGATGTTTGTCATCAGCAAAATGTTTGTTGTCAGCAAAGATCTCAGATGGTCTCTGTTATGTTGGGCGTTTCCTCTGTCTTCAGGATTGGTCAGAGTCTTTACATGATTTCTTGCAGAGGTGGAGGATACAGACCGGGTTTTATTTTACCTCCTGCCATACCTGGAAGAAGAAAAGGGCTCTTGCATTGTGAGTGCTCTGTTGGCAGTTGTGCAGTGTGAAAGAGAAAAAAATTAACCATTTTTTTTCATGATGAAGCAGTTGCCTAGATGGGGATACTGATAAAAACCAGTGACAGAAAGCAGAGTCTGAGAGAGACAGGCCAAGAACAGGAATAGAGAAAATGAAACTAGAGAAAAGGAGGAAAAATACCAAATCCCTCCCATTGAGCACTACAAGCCTGGTTTAAGCAGAGCTTATGGAGGCTACTGTTTTTTCGGGAGGATGCCTTTTGGCATGGTATCTAATCAACAGAGCACTATCATCCCTGACAAAAATCTTTTAGTGCTCACAGTTGTTACCACCTGGCTTCATAGCAAAAGGGCCAAAACAAGCAGAAAATAAGAACGATAAGGGCAATCTTAGTTTTGCTTTTCTTAAATTATAAATGATCAAATGTTACTCTGCAAAGTTTTTGTGCATTACGTTTCGATTGTCTAATCTGGACATTAGGATGATAACAGAGCTAAGCAAAATTGTTTTAAGTGTATGCATGGTACCAAAAGAGAGGAGACAAAATCAAAGCCCATTATGAAATAGCTTAAATCTGGCTCTGAGATGTGGCTATTGCAAAGCAAGGTTACTCATCACCATGAGGTGTTAATGTTGTTCTTGGTGTGTGTGTGCAGTCAGCCCTCCTCGCTCTGCCAACAAGGTAAATGAGGGACCCCCGAATCAACCCTGGGTACATACTGCCTTGTATGGTGTCAATGCAAGAACGGTCCCCAAATTGATGTATTTTATTCTGATTAGAAAAACACTAAAATGCTCTCATTTACATACTGCTGAACAGATGCTACAGGTTTCCTGAAAAATCCTTAGAATCTCCCTTTCTATTCCAAATACGTGCAATTTTGTTTAAAATGCCCTGAGTTTTGGAACTGACACACAATGGACTTCACTGACTGGCTTGTAGCAAATCAGTACATTTTGCAGCTGTTTGTGAAAAAACACAACCACAAAAATGTGCTTCTCTCTCATATTTTGAAAAATATAATGTAGCATTTACTACTTATAGTAAAACCATAAGTATAAACATATTCTCATATATTTTTGCAAACGTAGTAATGTCGTAGTCATAAGATCAACTTCTAGTACTAAATCTACAGCAGGAAACCCAAGATTTTTCCTCCAAAGTAGAAACTAGTGAGAATAAACCTTTTATATATATATATTTCTCATTTACAGTAAAGAGTAGAAAAGATAACCAATTTTGAAACCATTTTCAGTAAACGAGAACAAAAATACTCTGCAGTTCGTTTCAAGGTAGTTTAAAAACAGGCCATACTAAAATTTCTCCCAAGTTAGTGCACCTGGCTAGATGAAATTTAAGTAAGGACATTCTGACTTAAATTCAAATGGAAAGGTTGAGGTAGGCCTCGCTTTGAGAAGCAGCTAAGGAAAGCCTTCCAGCTCAT
>NW_010584039.1:0-56746 GCF_000705375.1 Tinamus guttatus | reverse complement strand
TTCAGTGCACAATGAAGTTACTTTCCGTCAGTCTGCAGTAGAGATATCTGACCACGGAGTTATCTCAATTTATAAGTCTGCAAGGTCAACATACAAAACTAGAGGACGTAGCAGAACCATCAAGGGTTTATTTTATCTTATAAAGGTATTTGAAATAACATAAAATAAGGAAGTAAAAATCTCTGTAGTTATTTTTCTGTTGTTTAGTTGGAGTATTTTTACTGCAGTCCCATACTTTTATAAGAAATAATGTTAAGGCAAATTTGTTTTCAGTCTTGCAGCATTCACTAGTCAATGTTCTGCTGATACTTAAAATTCCAAGTGGCCACCTTGTTTCATAGAACTGGCACTACAGTGTCAGTTAAAATCACATTATGCATTAAAATCCACATTATACATTATTTCATATTTGCTGCAGCTGGGCACAGAAGTCATATAGTTCCACATTACTGACAGCGCAGCAGGTATCTTGAAGGCAGAATCAATTCTAAACAGCTTTTCTCTTTGAGCAATGATTTTTAAATTTCAAGTTCTGACCCACCTGCATCCTACTTTGTACTTATCATTTGAATGTTTTCTATAGAATTATGAGTTTTCTCTTCTAGAGAAGATAGAGGATGAAGTATGAGTTTTTCCACTTGTTCCGGTATTCTGCATATACTTACATGACAAGATGAAACACCGATTTTATTAATCCTCTAGTTTTTCCTCATTTCAAGTTATCAGGCTTATATGTAATGTACTTGCAAATGCACAAGTGACTTTCCCACTCTCAGAGGTGATCATGGAAACAGATGAGAAGTGTGGATCTGAGCCTTTGCCTCTATCTACAACATACACACACACAGACAAAAACAGAGCAACTAGGACATACTTGTGGCAAAGTACATGTACAATTACGCTCAATTCTTCATGCCTATAACAATGGGTCAGCCTAGAGGTATCTCAGTTTTTCCAGGCTACTTCGGCAAAAGAAGGAAGCAAAGGCTATTGAAAATGATATGTAAATTCAGCCTGAATGAGATACATAGTTTTAAACTCAGCAAAGGAATCTGCCTTTAATCCACTGACTTCCTATCTACGAAAATCAAAACTTCCTGCATCAATGTATTTTTCTAGGAAATGTATTTTTGCAAGCATTTTATGAGATCTTTTCAACAGAAAAATCCTAAGTCTGCTGCTGGATCCTTATAAATCTCTTCGTCTTTCATCTCACTCAGGACAAGAAACCCCTGCTTAGTCATTTAAGGTTTCCTGATACATGATTTAAAGTATTAAGTGAGAAAGCTAAGACCTTCTTTTGAACACAGTGCTGATAACAGCCTCTCTTTTGTGAAACATATTATCAGATCTAAACTCATAATTAGATGATTCATTCGAACTGTCTCTGGGATTTCTTTTACATGGAATACTTTTTTTGCAGATGCCAAGTAATTTTATCATATTTGTGAGTATTGAAAAACTGAGAAATGTTACAAGAACTTACTTTTTATTTATATGGTTTACTAGTATTATTTACAGAATAACCTCTCCCAAAAAAAGTTGTTCATGAATTAGACACTGGTTCTTCTCTGATTATTTCTTCATAATTTTCTAAATTCTGTGCACACAAATAACTTGTTTTATAAAGTAGATAGCAAGGTCATGAGATTGGCCATTAGCAGCAAGTAGCAGTTACCAGGAAGGATTCTTTTATGTCAGAGTTCTTTCTTACTTAACAAAGCACATTTTTTTTTTTGCCATCATCACAATCATCTTCCAGAAAATAATGAGGACAAAGAAAAAAAAAATCATTGTATTAATCTACCTCTAAAACAATAAATCCACATATTCACTTACCAAGCTGTATTGAAAATATTAATGAAACCAAACAGAATTCTGATACTTTAGTACTTAGACATATTTAGTTCAGGAATCAATGACAGAATATAAAAGCTAGTTGTGCTCTTATCAGTCCAGAATATGTGCTTTAAAGACAAGGTGGATTCCTACTTCATAATTTTTTTTTTTTAAATGAAGTAATTTTATGACCAGTGAAAAACTATGCTTTATCCTTCCCCGCTTCATGCCTGTTATCTTCACAATATTGGCTGGTATTGGCTGGCATTGGCTTAACATCAGTTAAACACAGTTCTTTCTAAATAATTATTATGGTGCACATTAAATACTCCATCCCTTCTTTTAAAGGATGAGGGAAAAAAAAATAAAGACAGTTTCTCAACCAAAGCATTCTTCTATCTAGTAGGACAATTCCGTCTGTATCTTGTAAAAACAAGAAGACACAACAAGTAGTGAAGAATCTGAGGTAAACAAACAACAATTAAGTTAAAAACAGATTTTCTCTTTTGTATTTACCAATACTGAATATACTGATACCAAGCATAATATCTGGGTAAATATAGGAGAAAAAATAAACATACCGTGAAACAGATTAAAGAAATATAAAGATAGCACTTAGAACCAGCCATAAATTGCTTCGCTCTAACAAAAAAATCCATCTGTTCTCTATATTTTGTAAATGAATTTTACACTAATATTTTACCATGCAAAGGTTATATTTTGCTATGTATTTTTTCATATCAGATTTTGTAGAAAGAGGTTTTATTCAACATAATTTTATTGAAGTTTGTGTTCTGTGCTGACTGGTCACACCACTGAAAATAACATTCACACAGCAACAATTTTTTTCATTTTTCTTCCATTTGAAGTATGGTATTGAAGGAATACATAAGCCAGCAACCTAGTAATTCTTTGGTTATAAGATCACGTTTTCAGACTTTAACACTAAAGAACAAAATACCAGAAATTAAAACTTCCAGAGATAGGAAAAACAATGTAGATCTTTCATCAGGCCTGAGGAGTATCTGGAGTATTGCAGGGAAGAAAACTTCAAATGGCCTTACAATTAGCAGTCAATTTAAGCATGACTTGATCAATCTGGACTAGTCAACTCCGCAGACTTTACCATGTCATATTTCCCTTTTACCAGATGTACCATTCTACATCCCAGAATTTTTTTTGACTAAAAATAGGAAATCATCACAGTATTCACAGGCAAATCTGGGAGTGGCAGAACCAAAACAGTGGATCTCTATATATTTGTATAGATTTTTTTTACAGATTTTAATTTCACTCATTGCAAATTTTGCTATTATAGAAAACAATGCAAGTACTGATTGAACTTCATCATAGATCAGACATTCAGTGTCTCTCACATTAATATCTGGAAGGAAAAAAATGATGCTGAGGTCCCCTCTATTTCTATGGAGTGTAGAAAAAATCAGCACCCAGGAAAATTAGTGGGATCTCAAAAACAAGCAATCATAATTTAATCACAACCAAAAAAGAAAAAAAAAATAAAAATAAAGAAGAAGTCTAACCCTGAAATATACAGACCTGTTGCCTTAAGAACTCAAACTTTCACAGACCAAGTAAGAATCATCTGGAAAAAAAAATGAATTATCTGATACATACAAATTATTTAAGATCTTTTTGCAAGATATACAGAGAACAGGTCACATGGGATTGAAAGTTACATTCAGTTAGAAGTGCAGTCAAAATAAAAGCACATGATGAATGAAAGAATGTATAACTTAATGCTAATGAATACAAATCAGGAGGCAGAAATTGAAGAAAATAGGTAAGGTAACCAACCAGACACAAGAAAAACAGAAGAAAACAGAAAACAAAGTGACAAGTGCTTTTAATGTATACTTGGAAGATTATTAATATATTACTTGATTGAAAAAGCAAATGAACAAAGGATGCAGTAGTTATTTCTGTTGTATGCTCCAAAATAAAAATGAACAAGTAAATGCCAAGTCATCAGTAATAAGAATATATGTAAAAATAAGACCTAGAAGGGAATATGTCCTCCCTTTAGCTCAAAACATTGACTATAGTTAAAGCATTATAGACATTTATTTCTAAAACTTACACATTGGTGTTCTAGTATGGGACAGACCTTATCTTTGCAGGATCCTTATCCTTACAATAGGAGAGGTGCAAGCCTCCCTTCAGGCAAGTGAACTTGCTTTCTCATTACTAGATGCAGAAAACATTTTCCCATGAGTTAAACTAGGGATTTGGCCTGCTCCTGCAATTACAGGAGTAAAATAACACTAAAATTGATATATTTTGTAAACTGGGACAATTATTACAGATTTCCTTCTTGTGCCACATGGATGTCATTTTTCTCCTTGTTTTTAGGGAGTATTTTTCATAAACTAATTTACATGATTGTAAGATTTTCACAGCTATGGCTCCTCTCAGCTACAGTTAATCTTATTATGGGTATTTCCAAATACAATAATCTTATAATACGATCAGCAGTGACCCTCAGACTGTGAAGTTTAAGAGCCTGAGGTGAGTGAGCAAGATTAACAGCAGAATAACAACCCCAGATTTCAGAAGAGCAGTTTTCAACTTCTTCAGCAACCTGCCTGGCAGGGCCCCAGGAAACTGCCCTGAAGGACAAAGGAGCCCCAGAGAGTTGGCTGGTCTTCAAGGACAGCCCCATCAGAGCACAGGAACATGCAGAAAGGCAAGCAAGCCTGGCAAAAGGCTCTGGCCTTTTGTTCTTAATGGACAAGCATGAAGGCCCCTCCTGATCTCAGACAAGAAAAGGAAGTTCACAGAAAATTGAAGCAGGACTACAGAAACATGGCCCGCACATGTGGGAGGGAAAAGCAAATGCTTAGCTGTGTGTAAACGAGCCAGGGACAACTAGGAGGGCATCCAGAAAGGCTTGTGTAGGTACATTTGCAGCAAAAAGGCGGCTAAGGAGAGTGTAGCAGAGAGGAAGAAAATGTTGGTAATCACTTAACTGAATTGGACATATACAAGACTTCTCTCTATCATCCTGAATAGGTCACAGCAATCAGGGGAGGTTCCTGTTGGCTGGAAAGAGACAAACATCACCTGTCTTCAAGGAGCACAAGAAGGAGGATCTAGAGAGCAACAGCCCAGTGAGCCTTACCTCAATCTCTGGGGTGGTTATGGAGCACATCCTCCTCAAAGTCCTTTCTGAAGACATGAAAGATAGGGTGATTGGGAACAGCCAGAATGTATTTATCACAGGCAAATTAATTATTTTCTATAATCTGGTGACTGGCACTTTGGAAGGCAGTGCACTCTATATACCCTGATGGGGTTCAGCATCTCAGCTCTCCTCTTTGTCTCCTCCAACGCCTGGATCAACAAGTTGCCATCAAAGCTCTCCGGGAATTTTCTGGATTGCTTGCACCTTGCAATGTTGTCCCTCCTGCTTGTGTAGCAATGTTGGACAGCAGACAACGTCAGAAGCTCCAGACAACCAGAGCGCTGAGAAATCACAAGCCTGGCAGTCACGTCTTCACACAAACAAAAATAACCTGCCAGGAAACTGAAAGCCTAAAAGCTATGACAAGGGGCCAGGAAACTAGAGGATTCTGATCAAATCCTTTCTGATATTTCTACAGGCTAGCACATCAGTAAATTTTGATTTACATGAATCACTATATTTTCCAATAGGAAATATTATAATAGTAATTTTCTGAACAGTTGCATTTTAAAGTATCATGATTATTTTACAGATCTAACATTGAATTTAGGAATGTAACTTACCCTTCATTATGCCTATTTTGCTAAAGTTAGCTTTTTAAAGCAGTATTAATTTTACATATTCTTCTTGTAAAGCCAGTCATTTTTCATTCCCCAAAAGTTTTAAGAACCCATTTAAATTATATAATCATCTTGCAATCATTAAAAACGCAAGCAGGCACTATAGATTTAGGTAAAACAAAAGTAATATTTTTGAAATATAATTTAATTCACCTGATAACATCAGACAGACATACAGATTATGGCTTTACCAATGGGAAGTGATAAGGGTCTATTATCTAAGGCGATAATCCCAAATTATATCATGTGGGAATTACCACACAGACATCCTTTTTCAACAATGACTGCATATTGTCCTCCACTGATGACCAGTGCATTTTAGTACCAAGACTGCTCTATGAGATACAGGATTTGAAATCCCTTTCCTGTTCTTAAGATTATAATGAGCAGCAATATAGCAATATTATCTGCAAACAATGAAAAGATTCCCGAATATTTTACAGCCTTTTGTGCCTAAACTATTGTCTCTAGCAAACCCCCTCTTGTCTTTTGATTCGTTAAAAAACATCTACACATAAAACTATTTACAGTTCAAGGCAAATACCACCATATTCAGGAGCTTATAGACTATTTCAGTTATATTCGTGTTTTACATGATACTCCTAACTCAGCAGATGTCATACATCTGCCTCTTTATCCAACACACACATATGAACATGAAAAATATGATTGGAAAATGCACTGCAATTTGATATACAAGATTGTTTTCCACCTAGTCAAATCCTCTCTCGTTATGGTAGTAATCTTGAAAATCAGTGCTAACTTTCAAAAACAGATTTAATTGTCATGAGGATAACAACTCCCAAATTGTTCCCTGACTGTAACTTTTTGCAGAAAAACAAGCTTAAAGTTGCACTCAAAGGCTTATGCATATCATTAAACTCTTCATTTTTTCTTCCTTGAAGAATGATGCATGCCATTTTGTTTACTTAAAAGAAAAAAAAATTAGCATTCCAGTCACTATAGCTCTTTGAACCTTGAAATGTTAGTATGCACTGCTAAAAATAATTTAAAAAACCTTTGAAAATTAAATTGATTTGTATTAATTCATTTACATAATTCATAGGGAGAGAATGTTCTTCTTTATTAGCTTCTTCACTGAGAGAATAAATGCCTCATTAATTTTAAACACATCAATCTGAAAATGCTATCCATGTCAGATAGAATAATGACTGACACTATGGAGAGCACAATACACTTCACAGAAAATACAATCATCCATTATTCACTCCGTACACACAAGCTTATTTGTATCACGAAAACTCTGAAAAGTAGAAATCTTATGACTAACTATGGTGTATGTGAGGAGAGAGACAAAAGAGAATGCAGGTTCCGAGATTAGTGTAGAGGCACGTGAATTCCTGACTTCGTGAAGTTGTTGGTCCTATCATGCATCCACTGTTCTCTGTTTATTCAAACCTAGACACCTCTTCACAGGAATCAACTGGGCAGAAGAGATTTCCTGTGGCACCTTGTGAAGAGCAGGTTCAGACTGGGCTGTTCCTTCTGTTAGGTATGAACCCGTAGTTCCCAGCCGCTCACCGCTTTCCCTGCGAGAGGCTTTTAGTGCATGCACAAAGGACGCTTCCTTTCAGCGTGAATCCCGGAGTGCAGCTGGGCGCTGCAACCGCAGACACAGCCAGGCTTCGAGCCCCACGTTGGGCGCCATTTGCAGGCGCATTGTGGAGCAGGGTCTCTGTGAGGGTGACCCAAAGGCCTTTATTGAGGGTTAAACACAACTCGTCCGGCTCCCGATCCCGGAGCAGCCCCGGCCCTGCCCGCCCACGCGCGGAGCCCAGCAACCAACCAGCCAATCAGCGAGGGGATCCCGCGCGAGGCCGCCCAATGAGCTGCCTGGTCACGCGCCGGCCGCGTGGCTGCTGCTCCCGGGGGTCCCGCTCAGTCGCCATGTGCCGAGGAGGCGCCGCCGGCACCGACCCCAGGCTGGCGGCAACATCTCCCCCTTGGTAAATCCGTGCCGCCTCTTCCCACTCACCCTCAGGTTCTTACACCTAGAGGTGACTTCCATGTCACTGCTGTGACAGTGTATAAATGTTGTATAGGGAACAAATTAAACCAAAATAAGTAAAAATTAATAATGAATTAAATGTCTAAATGCTGTCCTTCAACATATTTTCTTCATCAGAGGCCAATTTTTAAGAAAATAAAAATCCTACCAGTGTACAAATCTCAGCATATATAATAAGCATGATCAATACATTTGTGCTATCTATACTCCAAGGATCGTTTTCATCACGAAAATACTTGAAACTTTTTTATATTAATTCTCTATTGTTATTCAACTTCTACTTTCCAAAATCCTATGAATCATGCAGCAATTAATAAATATTTTAAGTACTTTTTTTTTTTAATCAATGGGCAATTAGATCTATAGATCTAACTTTGAGACCTTTAAGACCTATCTGTGCTTAGCAACATAGTGTAAAGACAAATACAAAGTGCAATTTTCTCAGCAACTGCTTTTGTGCTATTTTTCCCTCAATAGAGACAGGTTAATGAACTGTGTACAAGGTATTATTTATCAACTTGCTTGTGAAAACTTCAGAATTGACACAGAACTACTTTCAACTAGTTTAATTTCTTTTGACTATTTTGCAGTAATAATTTTTAATGCTCTTTTATACTTTCAATTTGATATAATGATGATTTTTTTTTTTCGTGAAACTGTAGTCACAAAATTCATCTTTCTGCAAATTGCAAATATATTTCATTTATTCCCTCTAGATCAAAGTTTAAACAATACTTGCAGGTAAACAGTAGCAACACATCTGATTGTTTTCTTCTACAAATATCTGTTATTTTGACTATTCCTAGAAGATATTTGTGAATGTTCAATTGAAAGCTCTATCAGGCTGTTGAGTTCATCCTTCACCATAAAGCCCTTTCAATAGTTATTCAGATAAATGAGTGGCTGAATAGAAATCTGCTTTGTGTATGTTCACATCGGAAATCTATTATTCAGATTTCACATTTCATAGTTCTTTAAGTTCCATTTATTTAGAATCAGAAGCAATGTAATATAATTTATGACATAACCAGCTTAATAAATAATCAATTAATATTCAGCAGTACTGATCCCTGAATCACATTCTTTACCAAAGCACATGTAGATGAGTCATCTCATTCAGGCCCTTAAAAAGTAAAAAAATCATTATTCCTAATAGGCTGAGGCCAAACTAGATGGACCAAAAAAAAAAAAAAAAAAAAAAAAAACCACTAGACTATTTCTTTGAAATAGTAAGTAGGTTTCCAATCACAGTATTTCCAGCTTGAAGATGGAGCTAACAAATCTTATTAGATTTGTCAAATAAGCTAGTGCAATAAATTCTACTTGTGGTAGCCCACTTATACATGATCTTTTCAATTAAGGACAGAGAACTTCTGTATATAACTGAAAAAAAAAAGAAAAATTATATTTTTTCTTACTTTGTACAAATCTATTTTTTAGTTTATAAGGCTATTGGAGGCATTTTCCATTAAAAAAAGTTCAGGTGGATTGGAGAGAATCCATCTGGGCTTCCCTGTCCAAATGTCAGCACAAGATGAACACTATTCAAAATGCAAGAGAAGGATCAAATCTTTGAGCATTTGGTGATCAGAAATATCAGACCCAGAGAAATAACATACACACATAATACAAACCAACAGTGTACCCAGAAGTTAGGGTAAGGCAAAGTATTTGCTATGGAAGTTAGGACTCTAACAGTATCTTTTCAAAATAGACTCATTCAACTTCCTCCCCAGTCTATTAAGAGCTGGTTTTCAAACAAAAGGAATAGCAAGATGATCCTTTCTTTGGTACTTAAGGCAACTGTAGCTAGTCAAAGTTACTGTGCTCCACACTCAAATTGTTAGCTAGGCTTTAAGTATCGAAGTCACTGGGAGACATAAATGACAAAACCAATTTCCAAAGAAAGGAGCCTTATAGCTTTAAGAATATAAAATAAGACAACAGGAAGGAAGTCGCTCTGTGTAGCCAGATTTGTCTGTGGCTTAAACACAATAATTTGCAGCTTCCTTCAAAAACAATAATTCATTTGGTAAAATCCACTGTTGAAATCACTGGATCAGGATAGTTACTTCATGTGGTTATTGTAAGATAATAGTAACCCCTCTTGTGGAATATGGTGAAACAGTGTACTTCAATTTCTCCCTGAAGAGAGCAACCTAAGACATATCCTCTGATGCTTCAAGTCTCAGCCAGGTCATTACTCTCGACAACTTAAATTTCATTATTTCTACTTCATGAGGAAGCAGACGTTGCAGCAAGTAAATACAGAGTTAGACTTTTCTTATGTAAGCAAGGAATTGCCAGAGTTTAATAAGCAGCAGCAAATTACATATTTTCTATATTTGATACTGCCCTGCAACTCCCTCAGACCAACCCAGCTGTCATTGAATTTAATAAAGATGGAGAATCAAAATATGCTGTTCACACTGAATGAGTTTATGGCCACCCTCTTATGGCGTTCTTGCCATCACCAGTTTCCTCACTTTTCCTGTGAGGATCCTGTTGACAATTGCCTTTTTATTATATCTTCTTCCAAAAAGCTTACTTTCCAAAGAGTGTTCCTTGCTTATAAAGTACATAACCTCTAAATTTTATATTTGTAAAAAAAATGCTAAAAGCAGTCTTCACATTCTTTACTCATTTTGCTACACATATTTTAAAAGTAACTATCACAACTAAGGAAGTTTGCCCCCCTTTTTTTTTTTTTTTTTTTCAGAAAAGCAAAAGCAGCCCTGATTTTAGCCTTTTCTTCATGACTGGTTCCCTGCATAATTACTGCCACTGCACTGCCACTACTTGGGAACTGCAGCTTGAATCTGATTGCTAGTAACTGAAGTTTAAATTTCAGTTTAAACCTACTTAAGTCCCGGACCCCAGAACTTTCTTCCAAAGATTTATAGCCATGTTTTGTCCAAAGAAAAGGGCTTGGATCAAGACTGTCCAAATTCCCGCCAAAACTGGTAAGAGTGCTTTTGCCAGCCTTCATAAAATTAAACTGAGCTCTGCAACAAATTACTACTTATGGAGGGAAAAAAAAAAAAAGAAAAACTGTCTGTGTATCATGAAATTTGTGGAGCAACATTTTAAAATCATTGTCCAAAAAGGAGCAAGATGCACACATATACAAGCCTTAAGTAGGCTGCTTTGTTCAATACTTGGAATGCATAACACACCCTAGCTAGATCTGGGGGGAAGGAGGTTTATAGGTGAGCTGTGCTTGTAAACTCAAAGAACCATTGAATCAACCTGTAGAAAGTTAACACAATAATTAATCATAATAATGTATCGATAATAAGTAAAGCCATAACTTTGTGCAAGATACAGTAGAAAAGCAGACTACAGCCTTGCTACTGGATGAAGCAGTATTTTTTTGGATAGCAACTCTGAAAACTGGTCACATCCCATAGTTCATAGTTTTCTACAGAAAATATCTTTACTTTTAATATAACTACTTATAAGCAGAAGGTCTGTCAAGAAAGAGAGAGTGTTGAATCTGCCAATATAAATACTAAGAGCATCTAAAAGAGCTGCCCAGACTACAAATCCATTCTCCATTAAAAAAAAAAAAAAAAAAAAAAAAAAGTTTGAAGACTTTAGTTCCCAATCAGGTTCCCAATACCCAGTCAAGCAGATTTCCTCCAGAACATATCAAGGTCACTCGCATAGCGTTCAAATTGCTTTACCAACAGAATTGCTGTATCTAGCCTGTGCCAACACTGCTCCAAAGACAATGGATAAAACCAGCTTGAAGCCTTCAGTACCCCTCAAATGCCACAACATTTGGACTGAATGTGCCGTAACTGTGATACAGGAGAGCAGAGGTTTGCTTGAAACACACTGTGTAAAAGAAGATGTATTACAAATGCTCCTTCAATTCAAAATATTTCAAAGTTTGGTAAAGGAAAAAGAAAACCAGCTTTGAGAACCCATTATAACCTATTACCATTTTAACTCAAGATAACTCTGAGAAAAATTTTCTTGCATGTTTCAAAAACAAGCAATGTGGTAGTCTTTCTAGCTTGTTAGAGCTCTTCTTGCCTCTGCCTCATTTCAATGCATGTTTAAGTTTCGCCATTTGCCAGCCTTTATGAGCAATAATATATCCTCAGGTCAAGCAAACACAGAAGTGATTAATCTCTCTAAAGACTGGAATGCTTCTTCTCAAATATCAAAGTTAGATTTCTTTTTTCCTTCAGCTCCAGTTCCACAGAAACTCAGGTTGTTGGTTTATCTTCACTTAAGGAGTGATCCAATAAAAGAGGTCCCGCATGGAATTCTAATCAGACTGGAAAGAATACCCAGAAGTCAGACACAGGTAATAAAAGATACTCACTGTGTGAACTCCAGTTTGAAATAAGAATAGAAATAACTGAGAACTGGAATAGGAAGGCAATAATTTATTTTCCTCTCCTCCCCAGACAAGTAATATGCTCTTAAAAAGATGCTAAACTTATTTCACTTCTGGATTGTTTCTGCACTAGTTTTGAATCTGCTACCTACATTATTGGAAAAAAGTGCCTCACAGCAGCTACCCAGAGCTGTAGCAGTTCCTTGTATGGTGGAATATGAGCCAGCTACAGGATGGAGCCTGGAGAATTGCCTGTTTACAAGATTGCAGGGCAAAACCAGAAATTTGGATGAAAGGGCTAGCTGAACCCGTGTCCCCCGAGCTCTTTTCAGCAGCAGCTTCCAAGTCAACCAAAAGAGTTGCAACAAAACAACCATCTGTTTCTCCTCTCCTCCCTTCCCTTTCTTTAAACGTAGAAGATCCAGTAGTACCACGGTCCAGTAGTAGCATGATGAAAATGGTATAGATTCCCTTTGTACTTATGTTTCTTCCTTCTGTAACCAACTGACCTTCTGTAATGCAAGTTTCACTAGATCTCAGCATGCAAATTACAAGATACTGAGCAGAGAATGAATGAGAGCTCATGGGAGATCTCGGTGAGGCTCTCAACATATACTCAATACTGATTTTTGGTAAAATATCAGCTGATGGACTCTGTCTCTTTTTTATCCTGTCTGCTAACTCTACTGATTTTGAGTACCTGTCAGACCCATTACACAAATTGTGTACGTGATTTTGATTTCCCCAAATGCTTCAAAGAAAACAAGGCAGTGAGGAAGGCTCAGCAGAAAGCAATATATGTTATTTTGGTGGTATTTGGAAAATTAGCTCACTTCTGTTCCCAAGATAAGGTGCAGCTTACTTGAAAAGCCCTAATATGCAAGTCAGGAGGGACTAAAAAAGAACAAAGCCTACAAAAACCTGAAACAAAGTAAACAAAGGACGTAAAGGAAAGGCTTTCACTTCTAAAATATTCAGCAGGTTAACACAGTCAGGGAGACAAGTTACAGAATTAAGACCTGAAACACAAAAGAAACTCTTCATGAGAGCCCACTTCTGTCCAGAACAGTCTTCCTGTAAGATAAGGGATTTAAAGTTATTCTTCTTTGACGTTGCCTTTACAAGTCTTTTCAGTAAAATATTGAATATTTTACAACAATTGCAATATAAAATAAGAGAACAACATATCTGTACCATGTTTTCACGTTTATGATATCCAATTTTTACATTCCACAGCTGTACTCTATCCTTTATACCCTTAGGAAAAGAGTATGTAACTGTGCTATGGTCATCCTCACAAGATGATCTCTCCAGTATCTTCAGACAAGTTGGTCCATTAGCAAGTGTTCTGCAATGTATCAGTTCGGTATTATTGCAGTCTTTAGCGAAGCCAGACCACGCTCCCTCTGCAGAATTTTCCACGTCCCTATCTTCCTACTGGGAATAGTACCCGTTGTTACCCTTATTGGGTCTCTGTCACTCCATCAGAGTGTGATTCAGCAGCGTCATCATTGATTCTTTACTTGACAATCAACTCTACTGACTACAAAAAATACTGTTTATCTAGAAATGCAGCACTAAACATTACAGATAATTCCTTTACCTTTCTTTTTGTCTGTACTGGAAATATCTGTACTGGAAATATATGTTCCATGTTCTTAATGACTTTGCAGTTTAAACATATACAAGATTGGGAAAAAAACAAATGCAGATGCAAAAGTTGGTGCTTTGATTCTTACAAGCCACGTATGAGGAAAGTAAGAAATTTAATGTAAACAAAAGCTACATTTTTTTAAGATTATAGAATTAAGTATTCTAGCCCTACAAAGTTTCTCAATGGGCAGTCTAAAGCAGATAATTTTAGAAGTCACAGAAAGTAAATAAGCAATCCTTGCCCTTGAGATACAAACAAAAAAAGTATTCTGTAGATTTCACCACATCAGACTGTAGTTTCACTATAGCTGGATTAAATATTTCAAGCCATGTCTGAATGCACTCAAACTATTTCCAAACAACATGAAAAATTGAAATGGCAACAACTACCTCATTAATTCTTTATAAATATATAACAGATGAGATTTTAGTATATGAATGGAAAAATTCGCAGAAAGGTGACCTGTCTTATCAATCTTCTCATCACAAAATCTTCCGTAAGAAGAAAATATGTCACAAATATATATATACATATATATATATAAGATAAGATATAAAGAGTTCCGCTCCATGAAATATTACATGTAAATTCAAAATGTAATGATAGTACAAGATGATCATCTCTGTTTCTCTTTTCTTTAATAACTGCTGATGTCAAATAACTTACACATACTTTTGAAAGCTATACAGTAATTTCTAGTCCTCCCTATTATTTTGTCAACTAACAATATAGATATTAGGCATTTTCTTTGTAGAATTCAGTGCCATTAGGAAGGATGTACAAAGCTAGAGGTAGGTATCTTCTGACTCTTCTTTTTGCATATATTAAGTTTACATACACACATCACAAGGAACTCTTTGCATTTCCTCCACTAATAGTTTCACCATTTTTGTACCTAATGAGTTGGATGACAGAAGTTATTAAACTAAAATATCAAGATAACCTGCGTTTCTGAATGCCTTAAAAGAGGAATGACAGGAAGCTCTTTCATCTGTCAGCAACCTAATACAAAACAAGGCTTTGGAAATAATGTCGTTTTGATGAAATTTTTAACCCAAAGCAGATAAGTTCGTATGTGTGAGAAGGACCTCCAAACTTGTAACTATTATCTGAAAATTTACTTCTTAAAAGTTCCTCCCAATTCTGGGGGGATCATGGAAGGAGGGACACCAGTGGCTATTCAAGACGAGGTGTAAGGGATTTTACTGAGGTAGGAAGAGACATCCAGTTTCTTTAGAATTAAGGCTTATTATTACTAGGAAGCAGAAATGAATTCATTATATAGA
Organism: Tinamus guttatus; assembly: GCF_000705375.1. The sequence continues at coordinate 41,765 of NW_010584039.1, read as the reverse complement.
CTAAAGGAGAAATAAAGCTGAACAGTGAAATAAAGAAAGTGGTTCCAAACACTTTCAGTGCACTACCTTGGCAAGGGAGTGAGATTCAACCCTGGCAGCTGACTCACTGCCTCCCCACTTTCCTTCCCACGCATACTTCTCCCTAGAAGGCACAGCGGTAAAACATTGTCCCCAGACTCACTCTGCCTGTCCCACACATCTTGGCCAAGTTGCATCTCCCACATCTTCCAAACCAATGATGTTTTCTGTTCCTTGCAGACAGTAAATAAAGGAAGGCTGGAAGGAAAAGATAGACCAGTTCAGCTAGTCCGAGTGCTGTTTGTGACCAACCAATAACTCCTACAATGGAAAAGGCTCAGAGGAAATGATCAATGAGTGAGTTGCCCATGAAGCTTGGGAATCCTGTAGCATGTAACTCATTAATCACACCTGTTGTACAGAGAACTGACTTTATCTGAACACATATGGCACCAAAGGATGACCTTTGTGTTATATAAACAGCTGTATCTTTTGAGTGGATTGACTGGTTTAAACATTTCTTCCTGTGTTGATCAAACGAATGCAAATGCCTCCCAGAGATTAACCAGATCAGCATGAAGGAAGTGAATATGTGGCTCAGTCTGATATAGAGTATAAACCATGAACAACTACCAAAGGAATCTGTAAGACAGCAATGTGGCTTCAACTCACATATTTCCTCAATTGGGGATGCCTAGCATCCTGATAGTGAGCATATTATAGAGACCAATAATGGTGAACACATATGTATTGTGATTGAACTGTAAGTGCATATGTTGTGATTTCAGAATATTGCTGAATCATGCTGCTAAATCAAAAATCCTGTGTAATATCAAATCTCTTCAAAACAGGTTTTTGTATTAAAACTTGCACTCTCTGCTTGCATGGAATGTCAGGAAGAACCTGATTAGAGAGTGCTGGACACTGACGCTACTGCATCAGCCCCACATACTTGCGGTATCACCCACTTCTGACACTCAGCTCCTAGCTCAGCATCATTGTGATACTGTTCTCTCTCTACAGCCCCTTTCTCCCTGCCGCTGCCCCAGGTGCCTCTGTTCACATCAAGAGGGCATTGCAGAGACATCTGTAGCTGGACAGAGACACAGGAGCGAAGAGGCAGCGGCTTAATATTGGAGCTGAACAGAAGGAGATGAAAGCATGATTGCAAAAGGGTCAGGGAGCCACTTGTGAAGTACTTCACTCTGAAGAGAGATGCACTAATCATACAAGAAAGTATTAAAGAGATCTTATTCCAGGTGTCTTGTTGCCAAATTAGCTCCCTAACCACTATATGCTGCTTATACAGGGCACCAAGTGAGCAAAAGCCTTTTCTTCTCCTTCTCTCTCTCTCTCTTTTTTTTTTTTTTTAAACCATGCATCAGGAATTGAAAGGAATACGACTCAAGCTACATCCATCATTTTAACAACTCTCATTTCAAACACAAAAATAGTTAAGTGACTATTTTATTGAACTGTGTCCTTGGTAGATGGATTATGTAGATTTGCAGTCTATTCTCTGTCCCTGGAAATACAGAAGTTGATTTTGCTGTGACCGTGAATACTACTATTCACAGCGGAAGGCTAAAGTCTATTGATTTGGGATGAACATCATCCTAAGAGGTATTAATTCATTCCCCTCCCTCAAATTTCTCTTTTCTTATGGTTCTGTAAAACTTATGATTATGCCAAATCATTCCCTGCCATGTTAAGGAGAGAATGTGGTATAGTACTGAGAAATTAAAGACACACAGCGAGATGAAAGATAAAGAGATTATTCCCAATAGCACATGCTCAATGACTATGACTGCTTTAATGACTTCATATAGGGTCAATTTGACAACATGGTATGCCAAATTGTAGGGTCACTATCAAACATGAGGTTTAAGTTAAGTAGAAAGAACAGACACACAGCTAACACATGAACAGGCCTGTGAACAGAACTGTGAAGCTTCTGGTCATATCCAGATGCATATCCAATGCCTTTGAAAGGCATTGCAAAGAGTAAACACAAGGGCTAATCAGAATTATATATAACTAAAACTGCTTAGGCTACTCTCTAATACAGCCCAACCTTGGCAAAATGTAATAAGAAATACGTGCTACTAATAAGCCAATGTGACAATTCATCTAGGCTTCCAAATGCATAGACAGTAGTAACTTGAACCATTATAAGCTGTCACAATTGCAGCTGGTCACCTAAAACCAAAGCTTTCTGCATCCCAGTGTTCAGCTTCCAAGTCCCAGCCAAAAACTATGTGTATGTATATGATCTTGAACTAGCATTCAAACAGGTTTAGAATTACTTCTTTTTGGCAACTGATCCTTTGCAGAGTTTTACCTAACACACCCATACAGTGTTGCCATTTGGGGCAACACATGTTGCCACAGTGTTGCCACAACCCTTTCTACACACTACTCTGCTTTTATTTTTAAAACAAACAAATACAAAAATATGGCAATAATGAACTATTTCAAGATGCAAAAGAATACAGCTGATTTTAGGAAAAGCTACATAGCACTTGAAAGCAACATAACTTGCAAAATTCAACAATTATATTACATTATTGGGTCTTCAATATAGGCTATAGCATAAATAATACTTATCAGAAAGACTTCTCATTGCCTGTATTTTCCTCAAAACGTTTGGATGCATTTGTTCTTTAAAAAAATCAACATTCCTACGGTTGTGGGGGCACCTAGTGGCAAGCAGCACATGTTTATGTATAAACTGATCACCAATTATTATAGATCTACTTTTACTTTCAGAAGATTCTGTATTCTTTTACTTTCATAACTTTTAAGACACAAGGTGGATTTTAGCATACAGCTACCTCAAGAAGTAACACTTCAACATAATACAGTGGCAGCCCCACAGATTCCAGCCACCACTTCCCCAAACTTTAGTCTACAGGAGACGAACAAGAAAGTTTTTAAATAAAATCCCTTTTTACCCTGTATGCCTCCTATCTTTTTCCTTGCCTCCATCAGAGAGAGATCATGCAGGGCCAGATTGCCAATTATGTCGGAGCTGTGCTCATATACAGTGAGAAACAGACCATCTGGAAAGCAGTTTCATCTCTTTCATCCCAAGCTGTGTAGCACAACACATGCAGCAGTTACAGAGGTCAGGAGAAGAACAGCTTTCATTTGCAATAAAATTTGCCAAAAACAAACACAGTAGCCCTACAATGAAAGGAAGAGACTTTCAGTAGCGACTACTTGTCTGCAAACAGTGTTTTCCTACAGTGAACGGGTATTCTTGCTGCCTAGGTATGAGTTCATTTTGAGTCAGCTGGATAATGCAAAGGAACCCTGACTATGTTTGAGATATCTCTGGTTTTCTTTCTTACTGTCATTACAAGTTTTTTTTTTTCTTCTGGCAACCCAGCACCAGTTCTCCATAGATACTATTGAAATAGATGGAGCTTATAAACTATTTCCTCAATTCCAATATTAAACATTTTATATGGACAGAGATTGCTACCCTTTCGGCTTCATGGTTTGTGTCTCCTATTCAAAATTTACATGCTATTTTCCAGTATGCCCCCTAGGGTGTGTCCCTTAAGTCTTTCTCCTTGTCCATTTTCCCAGATCCTTTTACCAAAATGTTTTTCCTTTCTTTGTTTCTGCCCAGGGCATGTATGAATAAACACATCAAGGCCTTGTTTGGGCAAACACCCTAGTTAAATCCTTATTCCACATAGCAAAATTTGAATGTTCCCCAGAGAGGATTGGATCTCACAGACAATTTACTTTCTTCTCACAGAGTCATTAGCTTTGCATTCTGGCCTGAGTGCTTTTGGTTGCTATTTGGTAACAATGATTACCGTCACTTTGATTATTAACCTCTCAGCAACAATTCTTCAGCTGCTTTGAAACATTAGGCCCTAGACCATAGTTAGACCATAGCCTAGCAATAACATTACAATACTAACTCACGAATGCCAACCCAATTAGTGGGATTATTTTTTCTTTATATACATATATTTTCAACCTAGCTATATCCGCCCCAGCTCTGTAGGTCCTGAGTCAGGCCTTCAAGACTGCACAGGTGCACTGCAGTTGCCCACTAAGGAATCAGAGAATGAATAAGAAATGCAGATTTTTCTAAGGAATATAGCACAGTCTCATCATGCCTAGGAGGGTGGCAGGCAAGATGAACTCACAGATCTGATTCAAATAGATCTCTATCATATTATCCTGCAGTAATACCTTCCTGTTCACCTTTTGAAAGTCAGATGACTCCCCCAGGCTTTACAGTCTCCTGCAGCATCCCCAGAGCTCTGACACTTGACTGCTCCATACAGGCAGGAAGGAAGAGCTAGCAAGAGCATTACTCTCAGCAGAGCAAACCTACTGCCCTCAACCACTTCATGTACCCAGCCACCAACATCATCTTCACCTAGCAACTGTTATCAGCTGAGTCTCATCAGAAGTCATACATAAAGTTTCCTGAACTCATTACAAAGAACAAATAGGAAACACTAACTTTTATCCATGGAAGACTAGAGATTTCTTTGGACAAATCATTTTTTACATTTGAAGCTTATCATTGCATGAAATTGCATGTCTTTTCATAGATCTTCCTTCAGCCCTCTTTGTTCAGGAAGGCTTTTCATTAAAGTACTGGCAAGATTTATTTATGTATCAAAACTCTTGATTCTTTTATACACGTTATTCTATCATATCTATCAAATCAATGTTGTTCTCTCAACATTACAGTGAAGCTTTACAGATTTTGCTTATTAACAATAAAGAATGAACTGCCTTTGAATCTCAGGTGTGGTCCTGCAGCTTCACTAGGACCTTTGCAGAAGAATTAACCAGGCACTGAGTATTAAAAATTAGAGTTTGCTTAAAATTACAAAGTTTGTCTTATAGAGCCCACTTTAGCATTGCATAATTGAGTAAACATTAACATAAACTAACACAGGTAGAGATTAGTCAATTAGTCAGCCTGATTTTCACTGCTTATACAGATATAAGGCAAAATTGCAATGCATGGATGAGGTAACTAGGGGTTACTTTATCCATAAATGTAAAAAATACACATATTTGTATGAACAATTTAGTTTGTACATAAAAGGACTCCCCCATCACTTTGCCTGTGGCAATTAAATTCCTGTTATTGTACTACTAGTATAGTGCTGGAAAGATAGTACTCTTAGTTTGTCAGTGACATGAAAAGTACTTGCTGCATGACTTAAGTATTGGAATGAACTATTTTCCAGATTAATTGTAGGAGAGGTGTTAGCTTTTCATACTGCCAGTAGGTAAAAGCATTTTCATTTACAATAATGCGGAATGAGAGAAGTCTCAGGAAACACAAGGTACAAAACAGATGAACTTGGAAAATCCAATGACATTTTATAGAAACATCAGACATATTCCTACGGTTTCTTGCCAATATTGCTAAAGAATCTTCTGTCATTGTTAATTACTACTCTATCCTCACCATTTGTAGACATGTAAGCGACTTCTGTATAACTTCTGCAATGTACCTATCCTACAGTCTTATTATTGCAATACAGAAAACACAGAAGTTAGCCTTTATCATCCAAAACTATGAGACCATGAGTTGCTAAAGCCAGAGAACAAGAGAAAAACTGTTAAGATTTGTTTTTGGCATTGAAAGGCAATCTTTGTGCAGGTGATATCCATGCACACATGCATACCTTCTGGTCATGCCCCTAAGTGTCTGAAACAGACAGTTTCTGCTAGTCCAGAAACTGCAGCTTAAAACCATGTGTATCATAGCATAATAAATAACCTCATGGGTAATTTGTCTATCTAGTCTAGTACTCTCTAAGACAGTCGTAATAGAAGATGCCAGTTAGGGAGAAGAGACAAGCCTCCTTATTTATTGTAAATCTGCTCAGTGTATTAAATTTTGTAGCATCAATTGTGCTTGGGAGGCTTCTCACTTCATCTTGAGTGAAAATCTTATTGGGTTTTGGAAGTTTATATTAATTCAGTTTCTCTTTTGAAGTGCTTATAACTGCCCTGCTCTTACTCTATACTTAGAGGCTAACTAGCAATACATGAGAAATACTAAAGAGCATGAAAACAACAGAAATAGTCAAGGTGAACTGAGGTAATCTGCACCTTCTCAAATGCATACTTACAGTGCAAACTGCCCTTTTGGTTGCCTGCTGGTCTTTAGGCTAGTGCCCTTTTTCCTCAGCTGGCCATGCAGAGGCTCCATGCTCCGTGTTCTTGATTTTGCTAAGCACATTCATGCCCGATTCACACAACTTCAAGATGCAGCCACACAACAGGACTTCAGCTGCACACTAGTCTTCCCAAACTCTCCTCCAAAGCCCAGGAGCATCCTCAGTGCCACTCACTAAACGCTCCATGAGCTTCCCTGTCCTCTAAACAAGGAGTTCTTCCTTCTACCTTTCCTGAGCAATATTGCTCTGCAATCTGATCCATTCGCTGAGTTCTTCTCATTACTTAGCCACTGCTTTTTATCATCGCCTGAGGAAGCTTCATATTTCCCCATAGAGTGTTCATTAACTCAGAAGCAGGGCAACCTGGTTCCAGTGCCCTTCATCTTAGCTAAACATTTGCCAGAAAATCATCACAGTTTTGCCATTTAAATTAATTATCATTTAGCAGTTGATATAATTAACAGTGATACAAACAATCTAGAGCCAAAATAAGAAGAGCTGATGTTTCAGTTTCTATACTTCCCATCCTGGACAAAGATAGGAGTCACCAACAAGCAGCCTTCACCATTTCAAAAAGTATTTCAGACTAATGCTGCAGGAGTTATCTATGTGATCTTAAAATAATAGTTGACATTCCTAGGGTTGATGTCAATCAGGAGTTGACCTTTACTCTTCTACTTCCCCTCTCCCAGGAACACACACCTTTTATATTCAATCAGTATCCAAGGTCCATTAGCGTAGGCATCTATGTGCCTATGCACTATAGTGGCTTCTTATTCCACTGTCATCATGAATGCAGACATATCCAGAAATGACAAGGATCTAAGATGCAGAAAAAAATTTTGCAGAGGTTGTATTTCAGGGAGCAAGCAGAGAATATGGAGTGAAGATCACTTTGATTTAATCATGTTGTGGAAGGCCAGATAGATGGAAACATCACAGAAAACTTTACAGTCAACAGTGCAACCTGGAGGAGGGAAGTGAAAACACATAAAAATAGAGGCTGTCTCAAGAAAATATTCTGTAAAGACAGACGAATGGAAGATTATTAAACTGAGATCAATGTGTTTTATTGGAAAAGGATAAGCAATATCAAATTAAACAAAGAATATATTCATATCTGGAGGAGAAAAGTCTGCAGTCAGTCATTAGATTGGTATGCATGTGTCTGACAGAGGAAGAATTGGCTTTCAAATTCTTTTTTTTTAATATTTTTATTATCTTTTTCTATAAAAAACTCACATTCCTAGACAGAGTTATCAGATTGCAAATGAGGAAAACAGAATAGGAGTAGCCCAAAATATATATATTTTAAAATAAGTATTTCTATTGATTTCTTTATTGATTTTCCAGTCGTTACAAAATAAATAAACTCTAAAAATAAAATGCTTTATTTTTTTTTCCAAAATTATTATTTCATCAATGAACAAAACAGTGTCTACTTTTATTAAGAGTCAATGACCTGGATTCCATGGCTAAAATTAACAATATTTGGTCATTCTCATTACCTTTGATAAGCATTTCCAATATCCATCATTTCCTGTATGTATATACAGTATGTATTTCAGTATAGATTTCAGTGTATGTTTTTGTTGCAGTTTGAAAGTAGGGAGGAGCTATCAAATACTGTGGTAGCTATACACCCGACTCTGGCACTATCGGATTCAAAAACAGTCTGTCCACGTAGGTCTGATCACCTTTATAAAGGTAGTGAAGTTCAAATGCAACATTTACAAAGCAGGTTTTGGATGTCAGTACAGGAAATTCTCTACTACAGCACGGGATTTTTTGCTAGCTCTGATGTACAAATGCACAATCGTCATTCACCCCAGAAGATGGGAGAGCGTTCTCAGTCTTGAGTAGTCTCTCCAGGCAGTGTTCTGACCTGAGGAGAGGAAAGGGGGTTCAGCTGGTCGACTGATCCAGCTCTGATGTACAAATGCACAATCATCATTCACCCCCGAAGATGAGAGAGGGCTCTCAGTCTCGAGTAGTCTCTTCAGGCAGCGTTCTGACCTGAGGAGAGGAAAGGGGCTTCAGCTGGTCGACTGATCAAGAAATTACAACGGAATCTTCACTCTACTCCTTCCTTCCATAACTCACCTGTTATCCTTTTGCCTTATATTTAGGTGGAGCCTGAGTGACTAGAGTCATACTTACTATAGTTATTGATTGGTGAAAAAGTTTCTTGCTTTCATTTAAAGGTATAGTCAATCAAAAATCTAGAGTGCATGCTCAATGAGGAGTGGTTGTACCTCGAAGGCGGGTAACTTTTGGGATGGAGGTGTGTTTTGGCATTATAATGTGCTTATAATGAGCAAAGTTCAAGCAAAATTCATCCAAAAGGAGTGATTTGCCACCTTTGCTGACTCAGCACCAAGCATGTTATTGTATATCTCCTACCGGGCAGCTACTGTGCATGTTATCAGCGGCCCAGCTCAGGGGCCAGCAACAGAGTTTGGCCGCGGTGTCTTCACTCTGCTCCATCCTCCATTACTCCCCTTTGCAGCTGTGAGGAGGGCAGATTGTGCTGCCCAGGGAACCCTGGAGGAGCAGAGTCCGTGTGCACCAGCCATCCTGAAAGTGGCAACTGTGCATCACCCCAAGCAGGCCTCTCTAATGCCAAAACTTCTGTTAGGTCCTAGTTTTTCACTGTTTCTCCCTTTCAAGCAATTCTTCCACATTATTTTGTACATAAACCTCCTCCTCTTACCACTTTATCCTTGCTGCCTCTCTCAGATGTTGATTTTTCCAATTCTGAAGCTGTTTAAGCATACGTTCTACTTTGTTCCTTCCATATGAAACATTGCCAGAAGACCTTATGTAAATCAAAGAAGTAGCTGGCAAAGAAAAGATAATTTCTCTAACTCTAGCGATGACATAAGGCTATTATTATTAGTGATACCAGTAGGACTGAAAAATGCATTTGTAAGTAAATTCAGTTGAATCTCTGATCTAAAGTTGCAACCTTGCAAGCTTCTAAATGTTTTATAAAATAACAGCAAGGATCAAGTATAAAGTATTTTGTGTCTTATTTTACAATGAACTATGAATTTAAGAAAGTTAATTTCTGGCACATATTTTCAGATATATATCAATATTCTTAATAACATTAATTTAATATAACCTATAAGAAATACGTACGGCATATTTCCAGAAATAATCTGCATATTTCTAGAAAATAAATTTTGTATTTTCATCCCAATGCTCTACTTGAATACTTTTTTGGCAAGAAAAAGGCAGTACAAGATACAGCAGAATCATAATTCCTATAAAGAGTTAAAGACACCATAGTTTAATTCATTCTTAGTTACTGCAATTTATCATTAAAGAACTGAACACTAAAATTTTGTTAAAAAATCACATTTTTTGTGGTTAAGCTTTAATTCAGAACTCATCATCCTCGTGTTCATCACCTCATGTCTTATAAATCTGTCCTATATCAGATTTTCTCTTTAGTCATTGCTGTTCTCAGTTCCCATTTTATGGCTTGTTCTCAAGTCATACAAATGAGATAGATACGTCACAACAAATGTAAGTGAAAAAGAGAATGAGCAAACATTTGGGAAAAAGCTACCAGCTGAGATTAAAAACAGGAGAGGAACTAAAGTGTTATTTAATATCGGATTACATTTTTTTACTATTCTTGGAGTCTGGCGTGCAAATTCCTCATCTGTTACACATAGGACATAGAATTTCCAATATGAAATATAAAACAGACCCACATTTTTTTTCCTTTTAAATGTATAAGATCCACAATATAAATATATGTCAGGAAGCTCATTAATAATTTTTAAAGACTTCATTATTTAGGTTCCATGTAAAGACTTCTCACTACTTCAATATTGAGAAATCTGTGCTTAGAAAGGTAATTGGTCAATACAAAGGCATAAGTAGTTGAAAAAGAAAATAGATATTAGCCTACTGTACATCTTGAATTCTTTGCTACTCAAGGTATCATTTCGTTATTTATCATCTCAGTAGTAAAATATTTTCTATAAAATAATAACGACACATCCTCAAAAGAATAGTTTGTCTGTTTATTAGGGAAATATGTTTGTTTCTTTTTTGTTTGTTTTAATTATTTTTATTCATTTTAAGTTGATTCATTGTGATGTGCTTCTTATTCTGAGACAGAGGGAATGTAATTGTGCCATTTGTGCCAGTGAACGCCTTCTCAGGTGATCTGATCATTAGCATTTTTATTAAAAGTTTTCCAGGAGCTATTTATAGCTGATGTTGTCAGATAAAATCATGCATCTTATTGTAAATATTGCCAGACTTCAGTGGAGTTCATCATAGTTTCATTAACTAAAAAGATTTTTGCAGGTTTGCAGGACTGCAGCTGCTCAGAGTCAATGAGAGAGAATACAAATGAGGATTTGCTCAAATAAAAAAATTACTTTAACTAGATGTTTGTTTTTAACTGTAAACTACGTATATACTGTGAAATCGAAGCAGGATACACTTTCAGGGGAGATGTGGGAGCCAGTATAGCAAACTGAAACCACTGACAGTTGACTTCCTTTAGGAGTTGCCTGATGTGTGCTTTAAAAAATGGTCTATGACTCCACTTAAAAAACACCAGTGTCTAGACAGGAAGAAATCCAGAGAACCTGTAGATACTTTCTGAGTACGACAATTAGTGTCTCCAGGATATAATAAAGAGAATTATCCTCTAAGCTAGTACAACTGCAATAAATATTTACAAGGAAAAGGCAAAAGTTCTAGCTCTTCATTTGCTGAATGTAGAAATGAAACAGTGTAAGTACTTTTCAAAACAGTAAATGATTGCATCTCATTTTTCCAAACTGTATTGCAATGACTCAGTGATAAAAAGTCATTCTATTTCTGCATTCTGGCTTATAATTATTTCATCTTTAGTATTTTATCTCCACATAAACTGCAAGAGGAAATGGGGGACAGAAAAAGGAGCTTGGCTTTGTTTTTATTTACTTCAGCCACATTTGACAATTCACCGAGCTGTGTTTTTTTTGTACTAGACTTTGCAGACCACATCAAGAAAGCTTGCAAAGCTTGCAGACAACTCATTTTTTATTTAGGAAATCTATGCTTAATGGCTTTAGTGTCTGAAGTTTCCTCTGAATCAAATTTTGTGTAGTGCCAGCTTTGGTTTCATTTCATTTGGAATTTGGCAGAGAAGGAGTCACAGAGGGGAAAACAACAAAACTCCACACTCCTTGTTTATGTCCTTTCCCCTAGCCACAGTTGAGGCAGACTATGAATTAATTATGAGTCCATGTGAAGCCGGTACCTTAGCGACTGAGGTTTTTACGTGTTCTGATGTTTTATTACCATATTACATGCAGTGATTGTATTTCTTTTTTTTTTTTTTTCCTTTTTTTGCTTATGCACAGAGTTGTAAAGATCTATGTGTATATGTTTCTAAGTTTTCTTTAAACAGATGAGTTATCTGAATGTAGTTAATTTCAGTGCTGAATGTGCTCACTTGATACATGCTGAAGTAGTGGTTCGGAGTAAAAAAGATTCGATACCAAAGGGGAATGCAGAATGGCTTATTTAGGTCTCAGAAACTCTATTTCCCTGCAGGTCCAAATAAGCTATGGGAATGGATACTTCCTTTATCTCTGGGAAAAAAAATAATAGTAAAATAAAATGCCCGTGACATTAATTATGGATGTGGCCTTATGGAAAACATGGATCAAAAGAGAGTATACACAAATAAATACATAACAAATGTATTCAACAATGTCCCAGAAATATATGTAAATTGTATTGTAACGCCACAAAAGAAAAAATAGTAAATAGAAAGTTACAGTTACAGAGGATCACAAATCATCAAATAAATGATCATAGTCCCACAATGTTTGTTAGAATAGAGTCAAATAGCAGAGACTGTGTACAACAACTCCGATGCAGGCTGCAATCTGCAGGATAAAACTCTGGTTTAAAATAATTGACTCAGAAGAACCTTCAACAATCTTGCAGGTATTTGTCTTCCATGAGTCCCAAAGGCAGAGATTTTCTAAAAGAGATATCTCTTTTCTAAAAGAGATAATAATAACCTTTTATAGCCCTAAAAAGAAATATTAGTTTAAGTAACAAAGTCATTCTCTGATCGTGTGTCATGTCATCAGATCCTCATATACAGATGCCAATATTATAAAGCTCTGCACGGGGTTTCAGCTGTCTGATGCAGCACAGCTGAAGGGCCTAGGCTCTTTTCTAGAAGTATTTCTTTTGAGCTTAGTTCTAAGAATTTAAGTCTCTTTCAAGGAAAAGATAGTTTTCATTCTTAATGAGAGGAAGTAATAGCATTTGAATGCCTTGATGCTACAACAGCATCTTGCCTAGACCGGCTAGAACCTTGCTAAAAGAAGACTAGAAAAGCTTTCTACAATAGCTGGCGTATCTATAAAGAATCAAAAACTCCAGCACCTATGCTCCTATGGAGCAAACAGAAAATAGATTTTGTACTCAGTGTTTCCCACTAGCTTTTTGGATTCAATTACTGGAGTTCTAGTTGTTTCAGTGCATAAAGATACTAATTCCTAACTGGACTTCATAATGCTCTCTGGAGACTGTTCACTTAAAGTTTAAGATTTCAAGTGTGTGAAGTTACGGACACACGTAAGCTCTTGCAGGATTGGAGCCTCCCCTAACACATACTTTTTCAGATAGAACAACCAATTTCTTTCATTGATTTCAAGGACAAGTCATCAAAACTGATACAAACACATATAATAAATGCTAATATTCATATATATATATAAACATATTCAGTCTAATTAAAAGTCCTCTTTCTTCAACCCTCAAAATTATGAAAGCAATTTTAAAAAGCACAACTTTCTTTTTTCCCATTGAAATCTGAAATATTTATGAAAAAGTGACAGAATTGAATCACTTGGGGAATCAATAATTAATTAGTATAAATATTTCAGATCTCTTATAAATATCAAAAGTTTTTAATAATTATATTACAAATCCAGATCAGCACAAGTCATGAAGGCTTTAAAGACTGTGGAAGGTAGAATCAAGCTAAGGTGATTTATAGAATTTATAAAAAATGAACTAAATGTATTCCAATATTATACTTCCTTGTTACAAAGGAGTGCATAATGTAGCATGGGTCATCTGATGCTCACTGAAGTTAACAGCAATGTTCCTTGCAGCTTTAATGATCCAGCCCCAGGGCTACAGAAAAGTCTCACTACTGATGATATACAACTCAGGTATCATTAATTGCAATTCAGAGCAAGTGAACTAACGGTTGACGTTAGAAAGTAAATCTAGTTTTGGATCTTATAAAGAACAGATTAAATATTTCTGAAGTACCACTTTATGTGAGTACATGAATAAAAATATAGGAAACAGTACAAGTGCTCACGAAACCTCAATTTTCCCCCTTAAAGATCTGAAAAAAACACAATAAAGATCTAAACATATTTTCTCAAAGAAAAAATTGTTTCAAGTGAATTATCATTGCTTACCCTTTCTAATTATACAAAAGAGAAGCATAAAAGCATTTAAGTTAGACAGTGTTACTTCAACTCCAGTTATGCCAGTTGGCCTGCAAAATTAGGACATCCAAGAAGTTTCCTTAACTTCATGCAAAAAAGGGGTTTCACAGTTAATTTGTTAACCTGTTTTATATATGCACAGTTTATGAAATAGATTAAACAAATATGCTTCATAAACACACAAGAAACAGTAGAAAATCTTGTTCACACGTCACTTTTATTATATATGCACAAGTATAAGTGCCATTCTCCTCCCCTAGGTAGAATACAAAACAAATTGCAAATAACCACACAGTTCATTGTCAAGCATGCTAACAGCTGAGAAATATGAACATAGGAATGACATATAAACTCTGCCTGCGAGAAAAGTAGTAGCCACTAACATTGTAGTCATTTAACTTCAATTCCCAAGAGTGTATTCTAAATATACTAGGCAGTTATTATTGTATCAAATGGATAGTAAACCCAACAAATATGTTAACTAAAGCCTTAGCAGAGCTGAAGACACTCAGAAATCTGAAGCATTCATGTACAGATTATGTAGATCTCCTTCAAACATAAAAGCTAGAATGGTACAAAATTTAAATGCATGTTTACCTACTTTTTTTTTTTGTGTGTGTGTGTGTGTGTGTGTGTGTGTTAGTCTGATTTTGCTTTGGTGCCTGAATATATTATCTGTTTACCTGGTATTGTATCCTTTTCCAATACAGATACCTAATTTTAAAAAGGATAGCAAGATCGTTACAGAGTATGTACTCAAAGTCACTAGCATTTCTTTTCACTTCTCTCTCATTCCTTTTTGGAAAAAATGTTGTTGTGGTTTGATGAGGGGCACAAATTTGGTAAGAGATGGATTCCCTTGTGTTCCAGCTGATCCTCAAAGGTTAGAGGGGCTGGAGGCAGCTGGACTCATCCCCTAATAGGGATACCAAATACTGTGTTAGCTATATGCCCAACTCTGGCAGCATCGGATTCACCAACAGTCTGCTGACCATCAGTCCGATTGCCTTCAAAACAAGCCATTGGGTTTATGAATAGCACAATTTATTCAAATGCAACATTTACAGAGCAGGTTTCAGATGTCAGTATAGGAAGTTCTCTACTACAGTATGAGGTTCTTAACTAGTGCCTAGTGTACAAATGCGCAATCATCCCTCACCCAGAAGATGAGAGAGGGCTCTCAGTCTTGAGGAGTCTCCTCAGGCAGTGTCCTGACCTGAGGGTAGGAAAGGGGTTCAGCCTGTTGACTGATTCCTTCTCTCTTCTTCCTTCTTCCTTAGTTCCTCTTCCTCCGTTCTTACCATCCCATTCTTCCTTCCTAGTTCTTACCCCATTCTTCCTTCTTTGTTCTTATTCCATTCTTCCTTTCTACCATATCCCTCCTTAGTTCGCCTTTTATATATTTTCTTTTACATCCAGGTGGAGCTTGAGTGACTCTAGTCATATTTACTTTCATTATTCATTGATTTAAAAAAGTATCCCGAGTTAATATCGAAAATGCTCAGTGAGGAGTTGTGTGATGGGGTTGTATTATAATGAGATTAGAAGGAGAAGTTTGAGCAAAGCCTATCATCGGAAGGGACTGATCTGATGCCATAGTTGGCCCAGCACCAGACATCACACTATCAGGTTTATCAACCGCGTGGTACTGCCAGGTTGCCACCTCTGCAGGGAGTACAGCAGAGTTGGGCCGCGGTGCCTTCACTCCGCTCCACCCTCCATTCACTCATCCTCTGCATGGCACCATCAGATAATCCCCTCCACAGGGAAGCCATATCTCCGTTCTGCTCCAGTCTTCGTTTACTCTTATTAGTGTGTGCTAGGATGGTAGATTGTGTTGCCAAGGGAATCATGGAGAAGTAGATTCCACACATACCAACAACCATCCTGGAAATGGTAACTGTCTCTCACCTCAAGCAAGCCTCTGTGATGCCATAACTTCTGTTAGGCCCTACTTTTTCCCTAAGTTCTCTTTTCTCGAGCAATTCTCTCACAAATGTTTGAAAATATCTAGCAATCTCTAGGCCACTGACTTCTATAGTGCACCTACACGCCACTTATTTTATGTGGCAGTAGCAGCAATCGAAAAAGATGAGTAATTTCAGATAATGTCCTTTTTTTCCAAACACAGACACAAACACCAAATTATCTGAAGCTAAATTAAATCTGGCCTTGTGTTTCCAAAAACAATATTCAGTATTCACAGCACTTCAAGTATTCAAATCAATAGAATTAATATGTATTCTTAAAGGTAATTTACACATTACTTGAGCATATACACAAATGACAGCTTCTCAAAATCTCATTCTGCCAGCACTGTGAAATACACTTTTTAAAATAGTGATACAGTTTTTTTAAAAATTTCAGAAACATATTTTCAGCAAATGGCCAATACTCAAGCGTAATTTATTTGCTTCTCATGTTGGCTCAAAGTTTCTATAGCATCTTTCTAACTTTCTTTAAGCAGTGAGATAGAATTCAGAGATGCATATATTCTTATATAATAAAGTTATGAAAAAAAATGAGAATTTGTTTTCACTAATGAATCTATTCTTACTGGCAATTCAATATTCAGTATTCACCCTCAACCTTCATTAAATCCCATTTAATTATAAGTTTTTATCTTTTGATATTAAAGAGATTAATCACATTAAGGACTTTTATTTTTTAATAAAAAATGTAATTCTGGTTAAGAAAAAAAAAAGGTTATTTGGGGAATTTTAATAGACTATTTTTCTGTTGATACAACTAGAATATATTCATATACAATTCATTTCCAACTGTGAATGTTACATCCTCTGTTTAGAAGAAATATAACACAAATAAACAGTAGAATAAGAGGATCAGTTTCCAAACAGAAAACAGGACTTCCTTTTGCAAGCCCTAAAACAATTCTGCAGCACTAGGAATAGCAAATAGGAGATAATACAAACAACTCACATATTTTCCACTCTTAAATTTATAAATACTGATGTTAAGAACTTTGCAAATTCCCCTTTTCTATTATGCACACTCACACACTGTCATTTTATTATTTTCCTTTCTCCTTTACTGACTTTAGGAGAAGCAATAGTAAATTTTATCTGATCATGGTAAATAAGGTCCTGATTTCCACTGCATATACACTAAAGCGCATAGATACAACTATTGAGAGAAAGATTATACTACTATAAGCCTATTTGAAAAGCAGTATTTTCAATAAAAGGAGAAAAAAAATGAAGGAGCCTGGTCAAAGACAAAGTAAGTTGAAAATACCTTGTTGATATATCATCTTATTCCTGTATGAAGGTTTTTTTTTTTTCATTCTGCATTTCTGCTTGTCTTTGATAAAAATATAAAGTAATATCATGCTCTGTGTTTCTAATAAAGGAGTTTGTCTCACACTTTCTCATCCTATATTTTTTCAGTTTAAGAAATGTAGGCTTGTAAGAACAGCAGTTCCTTGGTAAGGTTTGAACTATGAGTGCAGATTTCCCACTTTGGAAGGCATCCTTCTCTCTGACTTTCTCTCCTTTCTCTCCTTCTCAAAGTCCATCAGTCAAAAGCAATATAATCAAATCTCCCATACAAGTCATTGAAATCCTATGTTCCATCTCAAGCAAAACAAACCCCAGAACTTTCCTTATTTTTTTCATGACACTTGCATTTTTTTTTTTTCTAGAGATCCAAGAGCACGGGCTGTCAGGCTCCGGAAAAGGCAGACATTCCTCAGACAAATCATACATGGTATCAAGTTCAGTGTTTAAGTTTATCCTTGATCTTTATGTACTTAGCAAAACTAACACATCAGACTTACTCAGCATGCAACAAGGAATCTCTCAGAAATTGTGTGCTTTATCTATCCTGACCTCTGAACACCTCCAATCAGTACCATAGTCAGAGTTTCCAAAAGGAGAATGAAATAGCTGGGGAAAAAGAAAGGGGCTAATAACATGAATATGATCCTGTTGCATGGTATAGAGATATAGAAATCTGGGGATTTATTCTAACCTCAACAATTGAGTCTATTTGCCACTTTACTCTTTTCATTTGCCAAAATCTCTTTATTGTCAGGGGATACTGCATTACAAAAGTATGTAATTATGTATTACTTCCCTGCTTGCAAGAGGCAAAAGCAAGAGGAGTCCCTCTCTTCCACATTGCATTGTACATAAGAAATGTGGCATTCGTACTTAATGCTTGGAATTTATCTACATTCTTTTATCCAGCTGTTGAAAGTTATTATTAAATAGGCAAGTATATTTTTTTACATCTTATAGGCCTTAGTCTACCCTGTTTAGTTCAGAAGCAAATGTAATTAATTGTACTATGTGGCCTTGATTCAGTTTGGGAATTTCTCAAGAAGAAGGAAGTAAAAAGGGGGATAGGTCAAAAAATGACCCAGACAACAGCAGTTGCATATCAAAAATCAGCCTTCGACATAGTTTCAGCTGCAGCATAGAACAGGTCTAACTCTCCTTCTTTAGGAACACCAGAGACAGGGGTCCAGCTCAGAACAAAATTAACAGTAATGACAAAGGCAGAAAGAACAAACTAAGAGGTTCACTGCATTGAACAGGCAGCACCTGCTAGCGGAGTTCCTGGTGCAGCCACATCCTGGCTACTCTTTCTTGGTGAAAAATGGTCACTGTTGTAGAGTCACTCCTTGTGCTGCAGAAATACGTAGATTATACAACTTGGTATAATATGAATATACTGTATCTCTGTAGAGTATAAAACAAACCGTGCTGTGTATCAATCTCTTCATTAACTAACTTTTGTTAACTAATTGCACTTCTATTTCCTCTCCACTTATATTTCACAGATGCCCCAATACTATGCCTTTTCTTTCCTTATACTCCCTGAGGCTGGCAAATCCATTTCTAGTGCTTCTTTTGCCCACAGTGGATATCACGCAAAGAAAATCCAAATCCTAATCTTCTTAAACTCTGAAACCGAGATAGTGTAGTGGCAGTCAGCTCATGAGCGATTTATTCCTAGACACAAAGTAACATAATGACAAAGATTGCCTGTGAAACCCCAAGAGGCAGATCCTTGCAAGATCTGAGAGTTTAACCTCATGAAGTAGCATAATCACATAGGAGAGGATCAAGCATAAGATTGGCCAGGAAAGAAACATCTTGACTGCTGTCAAATTGTTTTCTCTTGGCAAAATAAAATAATTTGTTAGTTACTGCCACAAATGGTGACAGCTGATACTTCTGAAAGGTTGGGAAAAACATAATAACACTTTTCTGTCTACTTCAATTGAGAATATCAAGGATGTAGGATAATGGGTAGGAATAAGAATTTCATAACTGCTTAGCAACTACAGTGAAGTGATTATAATAGCAGGATACAGTTTAATTCAAAGCACCAGAAGTATAAATGAACAGTTACAGTCTGATTTATTTTGCAGCTGTTCTCTATAAATTGTTCTAGATTGTAACCTTCTCCTTCCATGAAGAAATTCATTTCCAAAAGAACTGACCACCTAAACTTTATTTTTTTGGGTATTTGCTTCTGTGTAAAACAAAACATCAAACTTCTACAAATCTTATGAAAAATAGGTTGCAACTACAGGAGTTAGCTAAAAAAAGATGGTAAGATTCACTTTGCCCAAATGTATCCCTTTTTTCCTTCTTCCCTTCACAATAGGTATTCGGCCATTATTAGATATAACAGAATTCAGGGACGTCCTCAGCCGCAGGACACAATTCCAGAAAACACTCATTAAAAGCTGAAATTGTTGCCAAGGGGTCAAGCAGTCCATCACCTAATTTACCCGGTAGACTGTTTCCCCAAAGACAAGCCTTCCTAAGGTATTTTGCCTCCAACGTCCACCAAGTAGTTTCTGCTATTCAGGCTGTGTCTCTGCCCAGCCCATACCTAATACCTTGGTTAACCTGTTTACGCATAGATTAACATGGCTACATTATTTTGTTGTTGTTGTTGTTGTTGTTCCAGAAACAAGGCCAATCTTTCACTACTTCTTGTCCCTGCAGTTTGTGGAGCGTATGCTTCCTTCTAGCAGGCGGTAAACAATACTGCACAGTAGCTCCATATTCAGCTCCTAGATCATACTTCTGAGAGTAAGGAAGTGACTAAACTACTGCAGTTTATGCTAACTAGAGTTTTCTCTATATGTGACATAGAGCTTGCATTCCAGAGAAATCTCTCCTTTTAAGATCTGGACCAAGACAACAGTCTTCGCTGATGTCCCTGGAATTGTACAGCTCTACATTTTGTTTTTATAAATGAAAATCCTTGGGACAGTTAAGAGGGGAAAAACACAGAAGTAGAACAACACTATCATCCAACAATAATAGAACTATGGTGTGCAGAGAAAGTATCATTTGCATAATCAATCTCATACTTCTGCATTTAAATTCCATTCAAGAACATTTTAGCAGTGTTTTATACCTATCTCCCCTCGTTACAGTACAGAAGTTAAACAGGATTCTGCTATTTCAATGTTTCATTAAAAAGGTTATTTTCTAAATTCTGCTCAGATATACCTCAGCATTTCTGACTGCAGCTCCTGGGTTTGCCAAGGTACTGTTAATAAATAAATCAGAGGAGTGTGTTTTATGAAGGAGTTGCAGAGAAATTATTTGACTCACCGTTTTCAGGAGAAAAAAAATAAGCATGGTTGAATTTGCATACTTGGCAGCTCAAAAGCCAGGGCTCCACCAGAATTTACATCACTTTGCAGCAGAAATCAGAAGGGTGTGTAACATCCTTTCCACAGAAGTCAGACCTGAAAAGTAAATTAGATATATGATTTTTGTTGGTATTGAGCTAAAAATGTATGTAAAGAATCAGTCCCACTTTATTGCTTTAGTAGCTGACAAATTTCTTTTATGAGCAAGTACTGGCAAGAAAGATTGAGTGGGGAACCTGATAGAAGACAGCTACTTAATCTGCCAGAAAAATGAATCTAGTTTAATCCATGGTATTTGTTCTACAAGCAGCAAACTGTTCTGCTGCACAAGCCCAAGAGGCTAAACTGATCACTGAGCAGCTGCTTATTGGATGTAGAAAATCTTCCTCTGTGAAAACTAGATTACATGCCTAGATTTAAACATCTTTCAGTGCCAGACACACTATATTAACTCTTCTTTTTGTGTGTGTTACAAACAGCTTTTCAATTATTCTTGCAAGTTAATATATATGTTTTTGTTTTAACAAATATATACTAATCCTTCAATTTGCCTGTAAGAGAGCACCTGTTTTGTTCTTTTGCTGTGCTCATCCTGCAGCATGTTTTGCAGAAAGGTGGCAGAAAAAAATAACAATGAAAACTACAAAATAAAAATTAACAAAAGACCCAAACACTTAGCATTTCCACAGCAACTGACTGGTTAGGTTTTCAGGAAGCTTTTGGCCCCCTTATAAAAGGAAATTTTAAGCAAGACTACTGGCAGTTTTACAGGCTGGAACTAGCAATTTTTATGACGGAAGTTATCTTGCTGGGATTCTTCCTAACTCATAGTGCTGGACCTTTATGTACCTGATAATTCTGGGGACAATACTAGGAAATTACTTCCTCACATATCATGCAGCCTACAGGAGAAGCCAGACTTTTGAGGTATGATGCTTTGAGAAATGATGTGTCACCTTCTCATCACTTTTTGCTTCCCTAATAACTTGTAGCTGGACTGTATAATTGTGAGAGCAAAGCAGCAACACCCTGATGAAGAACAGGACACGTCTCTGTGGGGAAGGCATTACCCTCAGCATCTCTCCTTGGCCACTGCTGTTGTAGTGTGCTCACAGAGTCACAGACCAAATTTCCAGCTGTGCTCCTTCAGAGGAAGCCTGATTGCACTACTACTCCCTGCTTCCCTTACAGCACTTATAGAAAAAAAAGATAATGACAGATGGTGGAAAGAATAATCCGACCTACTAATGCACCTTACAGAGCTCTAAATTACCTGCAACCACAGAGGGGGAAAAAAAGGACTTGGATACTTCTCTGAACAACTCAATAACAGTCTCTGCTCAATACGTGGCATCGATCAAAAGAGCAAACAGAATGCTAGGATTCAAACAGAACAACGTGGAAAACAATATTGAGAGGGAACACTATCACATAAATCAATGAGAACGCTTCCTCTGAACCACTGTTTTGTGCTGATCACTTCATCAAAAAGGTTTAGATAGACAATAAAAACGAGACAAGGCTTGGGAAAACATTGATTATATGGAGAATGAAATCACTGGGACCGTTCAACTTTGAGATACTATTTAGGGAGCCATGAATAATCCGCTCACTACAAGTAGGCGGTACTTAGGGATAGTTGGGAATTTTTTAATAACTCAGGCTCCACTAAAAATGTTAATTTGTCAAAACAAAAGTGTTTTCTGGAAATGTATCAACAAATTTTCCAGGAATTACAGACAAAGATACTTCCTGTCAGGAACTTTTCTCCTATTAGAAGACTGTCCCATTTTCTCTATACAGGTTATCAGGAAGCCCACGTATATGCGGCAGATCTGTATCACGGAAGCCCTTAGATGTAGAGCAAAAGATCATTTAGGCAAGTGTGAGGCTCTGGATGGTGCAGCCCACAGAATAAAGGGTTACCACCCAAGAGTTAACAAATTCTGGGTGCATCATGACCAGAGGTACCACAGTGTGGGGCTGCTGTAGCCTGGAAGCACACTCGCTAATGATTCCATGATTGACAAATCCAGACAAAGGAGAAGTGGCACCTCAGATGCACACCACAGGCATCTCCGCCTCTGGAGACATTCCTCATAGAGTGACTGGCAATGGTGTACACAGTTGCCCACTGATCATTGTGTGGGCTGAGCAGGAGGTCACTTGCTGATGTGCCCACTAATATTGCCTGGAGCCATGTGGTCTTTATATAGCTTTGGCTGGCATAGTTATGATTGGGTATAAAAGAAAACAAGCCACATATGCTGGTGTATGTAGTTGGGCCCATGGTTTGCAGGCCTATGAACCTGAGGACCCATCAGTCAGCATGAATTCCTCTGATGTCAACATTATGGAGAGGAGAAACTGGGGAAAATAGACCAGAATGGTGGCCCGTGAAGGGGGAAAGCAGTTGCTACAGCATGCACCCATTGCTAGAGAATATGGGGAAACGTTTACTGAAGGGGTGGCCTTCAAGGAAAGGGTGAGAGCAGTCTCTGTACCGTTTATTGTGATTGAACTGTAAAACTCTTGATATGTATATATTTGTTCAGTTGTTATATTTCTAGCTTTGCTATACTGTTAGATCTGTTTTAACACCTTAGCTCTAATAAATTCTTATGGCTGACAAATGATGGTCTCTGGAGTTCAGTGCGACAAACCCTGGAATCTGAAAGAAACCCAGACAGGAGCGTCTGGGATTCTTTCAGATTCCATCCATTTTCTTCCATCACACACTCCAGTGTGATGTGGTGCATCACACGGGGAAAACCCACTTTAGGGACAACGAAGGATTTGAAACTCAGAATTTCCAGAGCTCTCTGAGCTCTGGCTCCAACAGGACTATGCTCTCATCTCTAAAGCAGAAGGTCAGAAACCTTTAAGCCCCCAGTGAACTCAGAATTTCAAAAGTAAAGCTTGAATGCACACCACCTCCTTCTGTTCATTTAACATACACTTTCTCATAAGGGAAATAAGCAGACAAGCACACAAGATTATCTAAAGGATACAAGCATTGTATGGCCTGTACAGGCCCAAGAAGCCTCCTAAGACATCAGTGAATCTGCCCCATTAGTCCACCAAAGTCTGAAGAACAACCTAGTGGGAGATCTTATGGTTTAGGCCTGCTACCTGCTATAGACTAGGTGCTTGACTAGGAGTAGATAAAATCACAGAACCCATGCAGTTTAGGCAGCTATATTCTGTCTTTCACATTCACATTATTTGCAAGGAGAGATTGGAGAGCCTTGGAGAATGGCTATAGAGCCTCTGATGATACCTTTTGCTGTAGTGCACTCACTTACCTCGAAGTGGCCAGTTACTGAGTCAGGCATAATAAAGCTCCACAGGCTGTAGTCACTATCTTGAACGCTAATTCCTGAAATGATTGCTGTTGAGTAATGACTCAAAGAACATTGGCTCTTTGCAGAAGACCTCCACTGTGCCCTTCCCATTTGTAGAAAGGCACATAATTTAATAAAAATGAAAGTCAAAAAGTTGAAACCTTATTTTAACCTGATATTCTTTCAAATATATTTTGCACACATTGTTATTGTTTTTTTTTTTGGGGGGGGGTGCAGGATGAAAATACATTTGGGAAGAAAATAAAAAACCACTCTATTCAAGAAAATCACTGCTAAATGAAGGAAGAAACTTTCCTCTGTATTCCCCTGTATGTCTAATTTCTTCTTTGCTTATTTTGAAAAGGCGGTTTTCCCTAAACACCCTCTGCTGGTCACTGTTGGAAGCTGATCCCTGGGATGCTCAAGTTGCTAATTCGCTTCAGAAAAGCACGGTTTGTTAAATTTTAGTCAGATAACCACTGATTGCAGGTATTGAAAACTGCAGTTTCTAAGAACAAGAAGAGACATATTATGAATGTATAGTACAAGGACTGAATCAAGCCTGTGGCAAACAGTAATATGGAAAAATGCTATATTTAGCAACAGTCAAATGGTGAACATTAAAAAATACATAAAATCATGAATCCTTCTTTTCAGGACATTACCTCTTTGCTACTGTTTGCCTGGAATATAAGTTGGAATGAGGAGTTTGCTCTTTTCCATGGCAGCTATCATACAAGTCATATATCAGATCCTTGAAAGATGAATTTTATAATCTACCATGCTAAAACCTATTTCTATTATGTGTTTCTAAGAAAAAGGGGTTGCTAGTCCATTAAGGTAGATCTCATGCACTGCTGTTCTTTGGCTTTTAAATAATGTTAGGTTAAATCATTCTGAGGATTTTAAAATAATGGCTTTTAAAACAGCTTTTTCCAGCACATCAAATGTTCAAATGTTGGATCAGTCATGCTGGAATAAGAGCAGAATCTGCTGTGAATCCCTGAGGTGTGTCACTTTAAAACAGCACAAAGGACTCTAGGGCAAATAAAACAATAGGAAATAAAAGAGTTCAACTACTGAAGCTATTTATTCTACAGCAACTTCAATTCCAGCCATGCTGATAGTTTTTCTAATGCCTTAAATCAAACAGCAGGTATCTGTGGCCTTAAGGTAAGAAATGCTAAACATCTGCCAGCTTCCAGGCTTGAAACATTGCAGCTGCCTTATCTGAAGGAAATATTACTGTTGGTGCATCCCCACACACTAACATGTATTTTTGCTATAGAATATGTGATTATCACCTGACAGAACAGTGAACAGCCTACTCTCTCCAAGATCCAATTTTATGTAATTTTTAGAATATTTTGATTATCATCTTTTAAAAATCATTATACTGGCCACAAAACTACAGCCACAAACTGAGTGCTTCTTTAACAATCTCAAGACCACCCATGACATCTGGCAGTGGCATGAGAAGTTATATCAGTAACCAAGTACTGCTGTGCACCACCTGTCCAAGCTGTATTGGCATTATTTCTGTTTACTTCTTGTCTGACCTATGAGAAGGAATTACAGATGTACAAATTATGAAAGGATTTGAATTATCCCAAAGAGCAAATATTTCATTTCTGAACATCTGGTATTTACAAGCACACACTATTCAAGAGTTCCATCTTCCCTTTATTACAAGGTCTTCCCTATATGAGTAGAATAAAGGTTTTGATTGGCATTAGCCAACAGAAATAGTTGGTTTGATGCATATTTTATTTAATTGAAACTGCCGCATTTCCATAATTTGCTGTTGTTTCTAAAATGCTCTACCCTACTCACCCATTTTGAAAATTCTCTTCAAATTTTTATTTTAGTATTGTAGGATTTTACCTTCCCGTTTTTCTCCAAGAGCAGGCTACAGTGAATGCTGCAGAGAAAACCTTGGAAGCCCCAGAGTTCTCTGTTGTGATTAGTTAAAGTACCTTTGACTTTAAGAATATGAAATATATTGTAGTCAGTAAAACTACTGTGAGCCACATGAGAGTATGCTGTGCATTGTCCATATTCCTGTAAGGTGTTACTATCTTTAAAATCTGCTCTTCAGATTCTCGGGGTTGGGAACCAGGGCTGACAATTTGGGTGGAGGCAGGACAAGTTTTAAAGACGTAGGAAACACATTTTATCCTTATAGTGAAAATTCATTAATAAGTCTTCATGATGTAGGTTCAGTGATATGATGAGGAAACCAACCTCTGGGGATATTGCTTTTGTCTGTGGGAAGCAAAATGTGTCATGGAAATAAAATAGGTGTCCCATGTTTATATATTCTCAAACCAAGACAATAAATTTGACTAGGTGTCCTCCTAGAGCTACAGGATCTGAAAAGCATTTCTTACTCTTCTGCCTCCACACCCAGTACTGCATCTTGATGGACAGAAAACTGGTAGTAACAGGACACATCCACTTCAGGGTGACTTAATTCGTGATGTAATTTTTGCCTAATGTGAGCTGCTATACAACCTCTGAACAGAAATGCAGCTTTTTCAGATGAAAAAAAAAGGGGGGGGGGCAGGGCTTTGGTCTTTCACATTTCTGATGAAGTAGACTTGGAAGAATTGCTCCTAGGGCATTAATTTACATGGTCTAATAATAAAAAATAATTGAAATGTAAACAAACACACCGGCATCCTTCTACATGAAATTAAATTATGCTTAATTAGTATAAACTGATATGAGCTTTTTTTTTTCTTCTTTTTTTTTTGACCAATAAAAAAGCATTACTGTCAAGAAAAGGGTTAGGTCCCCAAACATTGTTAGTTTACAATCACTTTACCTTTTCAAAAGTCGTGTAAATTTTAGCATACACTTCTACCCGAGACCTTTGTATATTTTTCTTAGGGAAATAAAAAGGAAGGAAGCAGCAGCAGGATTAAGCACTACAGCTGTATGCTCAGGTGCCTCAAATGTTACATGACACAGCAGTATGCATAAATAATCCTAGTTTTTTCACAGATGTGAAAAAGATGTGACTACCAGAGGCATTGAAAATGCCTCTTTACAAAGTTCCTCAAACCCATGCTCAGGCAAGAAAAAAGGAAGGAATAGTTTCTGCATCTCATTCTCCAAGGCTCCATAGACCTTTTTTAGGTTCCATTTCTGGAGATGTTATAATTTAGATTTTCTTCTCCACAAATTCCTTCACCGGCTTAGAGCTCTCATAGATATCAGAGTTGGCCCAAGGTTTCTTAGTACTGGAGATAAAATCATTCTTCCCTGCAATGATTTTTTCTTCATTTGTGCAGGTTCAAGATGAGGTAAAGAAGGAGCATTATGAAGGTATGGCTTCTTGGTGGCTACTTTTGGAATACTATGAGGTCTTTGAATTTTCCACCATCATTAGGGAAAAATCTAAGGCCTAGCAAATATCAGCAGAGGGTTTTGGATGCTGAGGTATAAATTGAAGGTAAGACACCATACAGATTGCAGGGTGTCCAGAAGAGTGTTGAAGGAAATTTTTGAGGCAGCTGTTGAAAATGAAATGGTTTCTTTCCCTTTTTCCAACTTTTCTATGTCCATATTTTCCTTCTGTTACCTAGTCAAAATTAAAATTTGAGTTATAATGGCATTGAAACCAAGTCATGGTACATATAAATTAAGACAAGTTTGAATACTTACAGAATTTTTGCTGATAGACACTCAACTGTCTTTTTAAGCCTTCAGATGGCCAATAGTGGGTATATAATATTTAAATAAAGAATAAGTTCATAATAAATATTGGGAAACAATGTTAAAACATCCTGAACAAAAATCTGAAAGTTTTCTAGATAGGAAAGGTTAAAGAGAGTTTCCCTGAAATTGCTTCTCTGTGCAGAGGCTGTGGTGAAGGCTGCCTAGTTTGAGAGGTAACAGAAATGTTTTTGGAAAATGCATGGGATGAAAGGAGAATTGTGTTACCTCATCACATCATTGTTTTAAAAGAAAAAAAATAGCTACAAAGTGTTTTTTGAGTCTAGGTTGTTGTGCTTGTCCCTCGTTTGGACATTAGGAAGTAAAACAATCTATCGGGTCCTGGTCCTTTTCTATTAATTTAAAATTAAATTAACACTGCAAAGAGGTTTTAGCTTTGGAGAGTCTAAAACAGAGGTTCACTCATGCTAGCAGTATGAGTCTATTTCTGTAAGTGTACTGACCCCTAGTGACTGCATCACTACTTAAATAATTTACTAGCAAAAGTATTTACTTGTCCTTTAAATAAACTCTCCCTATACAAGATAACTTTAGACCTCACTGGGTAAAATGCAGAACAACAGAGACAACCATCTGAAAGAATATTATGTCATATGGCAAGAGATACATTTATGATTTTGCAAAACACAATCATTATTATTATTATTTTAGCTGGTCTTAGTGTGTTTAACGTTGTGAAATGGAAATCTTAGGTATGAACTTAATCACAGACTACTTTGATCACTTTCTATTCCTCTGATTTCAGTCAAGAGTATTTGACTCACAGGAAGTACTAGTCTCTGGCCCTGTATTTATCATACAAAAGTGAGGTGTTCGTTAGTACTTGTGACCTCCTGTGTTGAAAGACTGATGACTTGAAAAACAGTATTTGTGATTTCCCTCTTTAGGTTTATCTTTTATTAGTAATTCTAGAGACAGAAAGCTTCAGTGAAAAGGGGAGATAAAATATACTGAGATTGTGGCTCCACAAGGATCTAGGCTTATTTACCTAATGCCATCATGGTCATGTCCTTCTTCTCCTGCTGTTACTTCCCTTTAAGCCTCTTAAACTGATGCTTAACCAAATCCTTTAGAGAGCCTTTTTGGCATGTTAAGGTGGCAGAAAGCTATTTTGCTATCTTGGCATTCTTTTTGTTGTTGTTGTTGTTTTTGTTTGTTTGTTTGTTTTTTTGGTGGGGCAAGGGAGAAGGGAAAGGAAAATGTTCTATTGATTTCAGGTGAAAAGTTTTTGAAATAACTCCGAAACATGTGTTCACAGAAAGACAAATTTCTTTTCAGTTCACTGTAGTCAAAGCTCAGTAGAATTTATTTAAAATAATTCCAGGCCTGTTTCAAGAAAGGGAAACAAACTGGCTAAAATTCAATACACAATATATTATTATATACATTTATTGCAAGTTTTCCATATATAAACAGTAGTTTAAAAAAAGTACTGTAAAAATACCATACAGTAGAGCAGTCTTTATTATAGTTGCCTCAAACTAGATTTTCCTAAGTTTACAACCTTCGATCATTAACTGTTTCCATATCTAGTAAAGAAAAACAGTGCAAGGAGATGAATGCTAGGACTCATTTCCTTTTCATGCTAGTTCAAAACTACAATAAATTTACAGATTAACAGAACTTTATTACTTTAAAGCCAATTAGGGGAAAGGAGCAAATGGACTATATATGCTTTAGATTTTGGAATGATTTCTCAAATTTCACCACATATATTTGAATGACAAATACATAAAATAACTCAGCTTATCTCTAGTTCACCGTTAATAAATTTAAAGATTGGATATTCATTTTTACTACATCAAATCCAGACTGTGTCTTCCATAACAATATTTTAGCTCAAACTATCTGGTGCTCAAGACATATATGACTTGCCAGGGCTCTTTAAGATCACCTTCTCTGTCACTATCTGATGCTGGAATCATCACGCACATCCAAAATTTACATCCATCCGCTCTTTTTACTAATTTCATGTAGATTCCTGGCAAACAGGCTATTGGTAAACATCTTACACATCCACTTTTTTTTGTACTGTACATTCACAACCAGAACAAAGAGGCTAATAGATGAATGAACAGAGTATCAATTGTTCTCTGAGTTACAACTGCTAAAGCACAGTGAAAATTTTGCACTGCTACTCCCATTACAAAAAATTTCACAGGAAAAATCTAAATATGGAATTGCAAAAAAATAAATATTTCTAAATTTTTTAAATGAACGCAAAAAAAACAGACTAGCATGATAATATCTGACTGCTGAAATTACATTCTTATTGAATTGAAAACTCCAAATTAAGGAGATATTGAGCAAATAATAAATGTAAAATGTTCTGTGAAAAAATGGGAATAAAAGCAATATTCCAGTAGTTAAAAAAAAAGAAAACTTGGCACATAATTCTTCTGAATTAAGATCTTAAAGTGCCTCAGACAGTCAAGATATAAAATCTTGCTACAGGGCATCATCTCCTACAATTTGAAGTTATAGAGTCTAATTAGAGAGAGGGAAACATTTTCAACACATTTAATCATCAATTTTAAGAGATGTTTCTCTCTGTTTTACATTTTCCACCTCTCAGCTCAAACAGATACTCCACATTTTTCTATTTTTTTTAATTAGGGGAGGAGATGCCCAACTGCATACATGGTTATAATAGTTATAGGAGCAATCACAGACCAATGTTTTGGCAAGATCATCTTGGTAAGGCAGGAGGAAGTTCTAGGATGAAGTTTGAAAGTCTGAGAAAGTCTGAGTCTCCTGGTTATGTTCTAAGAATGACCAAAGGTCAAGTAAATGCAAGAATGATTAAAAAAAAAAACCCAAAGATATAAATCCACAAATACTTAACTGTTTAGTAGTAGGTACATCAGTCAAAAACTCCCTTGCTACATCCTGGTACCTCCTGTGTAATACAAAATCTATTTGCTTAGGCCCCCCCCCCTTTTTTTTTTTCAGAGAGGATAGTTAAAGCAGGTTTCTTTCTGCTACGTGGTCTGCAACTCTGCCTGCAATAGACTGTTGTTTTGTCATTTTTTTTATCATTTGTTTCTATAGTGTTTTATTTCAAACATCTTTCTAGTCAATTACTCAAAGTTATTTTGAATTTCTGAGTGCATTTGTTACCTGATATTTTTATGGGCATGTTTTCCATTTGTATTTTCCCTTTTTCCATTTTTCTCTATCTCCTTAAAGTTCCTTCTTCCGGCTCTATGCCCTGCTCAGACCTGCTCTCTGGTGTGGCCATCTTTATATTGTTCAATATTCCTGTCTCCTGTTTCATAAAATGGGTTATATTTGAATGAAATTGATCAAAAAACATTCTTCCCAATTACAGGAAAGAAACAACCTCAGTGTGTCCCACAGGCCGAAAAAAAAAAAAAGAAAAGAAAAAGATTATGACAGGAATAAAAAGATTTAAATACAAAAACATCAAAACATCCTTCATATAGTAATTGTAGTAGTTGTCAGTAGTAACTTTAAGAGCATTGATATGGTCTGCTTCTTCAGAAAGCAACACCATATTATAGGTATCCTTCTCTTTGCCTTTGTCCAGCTTCTTACACAGTAGTTTAAAATGCGTATAAAAATATATTTTACTTAATTCTTGTTTTGTTGTGAAGATCAAGCTCAGAGTGAGTCCCCAGACATATGGTCAAATGTTATATCATACCATCTAAGAATCTGGCTTTTACATAAAAATGGACACTTTTTCGAATGCATTTGTGTTTCTGTTTACATTCAAAGTCCTCTGAAAATGCCCGAAGTATACATATATATAACAAATAGTATTTATGTACATTCATAATTCTTTAAAGCATCTGGACAAATAAAAAGGGGACAGAAGACATTTAAGGATTTTTTTCCCCACATGGACATGTTTTACTATCTGTTTTGCAGAGTACAACTACAGTCTATCAAAAATGACTTCAGCTGTCAAATTTTACAAACAGATTAAACCTGGTAACAGACTAAGGACCTTTATATGTACATATGCAGAACATACTTTTTAATTTGCATTTTTGTCAATTTTGAAATGTGACAGTGTACTTCCTGCATCCTATTTCCAGAATTTGCAATTTTATCACCTTCTGATCTCCAGTTCGGAAGTACTTGATAATCTCCTCCTTTTAATTTACATTTTTCTTGTAACAGGTGTATTGGCTTCACTTCTTTCTGCTCTCTGTAAATTTTTCTCCCTTTTTATTTGTTTCCATTTCTTCTTGGCTCTATTATCAAAATAAATAAATATACCGAACATTTTCATACAATTTAATCTGGTAAAACTGTATGTATTTTCAGAGACATTTAAAGAATTAAATCTTAAATGTTTATAAAAGTATAAGAGATATTCATATTTTGTCCTAATGTAAATTCATCCATTTTCAAAATATTCTGTGAAAGTATTTCTTTTTTTAAGAAACCTTCCCAAGCAGATTATCTGCAAATAATATGGTAGTTGCATGGTAGTAACCTACATATAGCAGAACCCTAGTGATAGATTACAGAAGGTCGTTCATCATTTACAGAAGGTAGATGATTTGGATCTATATGGAACCTCAAGAGAATTCTACGTCTCCAAGTGGAATCAAAATGGTGTAGATGCTTAGCACAAAGCTAGCTAGGTCAACCTGTATTAATTAAGAGGAATTAAGAGAAATAGGGCCACTGGAAGGGGTGTGAAATTCAAAATCTAAAAGTTGCATTTTTATGGCCCATCCCCTAATAGGAGGATCCTCCTTATCCTTTCAAAGATCAAAGTGGTAACTTGGGAAAGGTGTTACTGATGATAACAAGGAAAAGATTCACCCAGGAAAAAATATGTTTAGCAGTGTTCAAACTGATCTCTTTTTCCCTTTCAATGAAGCACTTTTATAGTAAGGTAGAAGACTAAGATGGCCAGAACTGAGAGACTGCTCTTCTATTCCACCTTATGAACTGTACAACTGCAGAGCAAAGTCTGTTATTATGTCAGTGGAGGAAAGAGATGGAAGATAAGGAAGAAAGGTCACAGACATTTGGCCTTTCACCTGACAAAAAGAAGACTGAGGTTCTAATCTCTGCTTCCAAGACAGGTATAAAATGTATTAGTGATTCTTAGGGTATCTTCTATGTATTTTAGTAGCCTAAGTCTTCTTAAGAATATGGACACAGGCTGATTAGCTTTCAGCAATTGCAGGTACTTCATGACCACATAAGTGAAGAAGAAGAAAGACTCCTATCTGCACTTAGATAAATTTTAACAAAGTTGCTTTGGCCAGTGCTACAAGTGAAAAAATACTTCATGTAGCTCCTCACTTAAAAGGTCAGTACACACTTTACATCAGAAATCATGGGTTATTATATAGGTAAAATTATATGTCTACAAATGGAACTATTAACAATTCCTTCAGAGCATTCAGCATCACTTAGAATCTTGCAGTCTCCTCCTGACAGAGGTTTTAAAAGCAATTTCATATTTTCTAGGTGGGAAGAGATATACCATCTCTAATAAAAAGACTGAATTGCAAATATATTTACAAAACTTACCTGAGTAGTTGTTCTCAGCTTAGAGAATGTTTTTGCATGTGGGTTTCTTTTCCTCCAAGTTGGTGCATTATAAGGTCCTGAAGTATTTTTGTCTATAGAGAAATACATAAATTCTTTTACTGTCTGTCAGTTAAAATATCAGGAAAGAGCTTTTTAGTTTGTTATATGAATTAAAAGCTACATAAATTGATGCATTGAGTGAATAATGCATCATCTCTAAAATACAACCTATTATTAATTTATTTAATAATAGCAGACATAAAAATGAACAGGCTAATATGTTAAAAATAATTTGTAATCATGCAGAATTTTTATGAGGCTCTTGGGATCTTCCAAATGAGAGGATCCTTCTAAGGACATTCTTTGTTGATAAAATAACTGTAATTTTGTTGAAAATCTTCCTAAGTACATCAATAACTTTTAGATTAAAAAAACCCTATAATCCATGCTCTATTTTTATTGCCACTTGCGAGTTCATGTGCTACACTATACAGAAGGAATTGCTTTTGCAATAAAGTATGCTCCTTAATGACTAATCATATTTTGTAAAATTTGGTAAATAACTAACATTATTAATATTCATATTTTCTGTTAATTCCAGATTAATTCCACTATTTTTAAATGTTAATATTGATCCTCAAATTTTAGGTGTATATTCAACATTTAACTACCATGGTATTCAGTTTTGTTTCAAAGAAGTCATACATTTGTGCAAACCAAATTTTGGGTTGGAAAATTTCAAAGCAAATGGCTCAGCTACTGTTGAAAACAAAAGGTAGTAAAAACTGTATTTTTTGTTTTTATGACAAAAATTCTGATCACCATTTATTTGAAATGCTTTATGCTTTTTTTAACCTGGAAAACCCATAAGTTGTATTCGTTCTATTAAGGATGCTCCTTTTGCAGGAAGACTTTGCAGGAGAGTCATAGATCATCTGAGAGCTTCATAAATTTGAATAACATTATTCAATTCACTCTTGTAAGGTGAAGATATCCCCAGTAATACAGATATGAAACTTGGTTAGCTGACAGCAAAAACATCCACTGATTTTGGTCACTCGTTCTTGATGATTTGGACTCGGTTTTGCTATTTAGCTAGCATTAAAGCAGCACTCTCTGTGTTCAAAGAACAAACACCCTTGATCATACGTGTTGCAGCAATGAGCGATCAGCACTTCTACAGATTAGACTAAGCTGTGATGTTAAGATTCTTTTCACCTAACTGTGTTCATCTTGAAGCAAGCAATATGTCTTCTAAAGAAGTTTTGTTTTATTGGAAGTGAAGACAGAAGGGCACTTCAAGGTAGAGATTCAACCCAACTTAGGTATGTAAAATTGGCAAGGTGAATCACTTTCTCCACATACACTTATTTAAAAGAGCTATTGATGAATTTGTAGCTGGAATAACAAAGGAGAAAACAAACTTAATTATCCAAAGTCACCATGGAGACTAGAATTAAAAAGGCAAATAAAATCCAGATTATGGTACTGCATTGTGTAAAGTTGTATTAGCGAGTTAAAAAAAAAAAAAGTGAAAGCTGTAAAATCAAAGCTATACCCAAAGCAGACTGCCAAAAACAAAGATACAAAAGATACAAGACTTGGAGTCCCACCTGAAAGCTTTTTGTCAAATTTCTGACATAGAAAGTACTATCAAGAGTAGAGTATTTCAAAGATGGAAAAAAGCAAAGAAAAATGTTATCCTGAAAGGATATCAGGAAGAATGTATTCAGTCCTCTGCCAAATAAAAATACAATGAGGCAACAAGCCCACAGTTATGTTTGAATGAATTTCAAGACTTTGCTTATTCAAGGAGAAAAAAAAAGAGTCATAACAAAACTCCAGGGAAATACAGGCTGAGGAGAAACATCACACAAAGCAAATGCATTTCTGGATCACCTGCTGGTAGAACAAAAGTTGAACAAGAACTGTTTCTTGAAACAAAGCTAAGATTCTACTACAAATTACTTCAAGCACTATTACTATCAGTATTTTGAGTAGAATGGAAAGTTAGAGATGGACTCTTATAAGTGTTTCTTAAACACTTTAGAAGGTTAAAGATGCTTTTCAGTTACACTCTTGAGAACAGATGACATCACACATTCTTCATTTGGCCTATTTAGAAATTCAACATGAAAAAATACAATTTTATAGTAAACTGTAGTGTATTCAAGATGAGATTATATTCACATTAATTCTCTGAACAGATGAGATGAAAAAACAGCAGCAAGTGAGGCATGGAGGGAGAGACAAAGGGAAAAGAGAAGAGAGAGAGAGAGAGACATCCATTCATAACTTCTTCAGTGTTGTCATATGAAAATTCTAGAAAGTGTCACAAGAAATGACAAAGATTGAAATCTCCAGGCCAGATTCAGACTCAAGGGAAAAATTCCAGTAGAACAGCAATGTTTCTTCCTAGATAAAAGCCTATGAAATTTTAGCAGATAATTCACATAGCTTTTAAGTATTTGTGTGTGCTTTCACAAGCAACATTATCTCTTCTTTCGGGAGTAGTCAAAATTCCTATTAACATAAAATCTGGAGATATGCACATAAGCATATCAATCAATGCATTCATCCCTTTTCACTGCTTACTGAAGTGCATTAGGCATATACATCGATTCCTGCTATGAAGGTGGCTAAATTACTGTTCATGAGTATTCTGTTCTATGCAACTTCTACCACATATCTGTCTATGGATATGACAACGACCTCCTTAGAAAATTAAGCTGAATAAAATTTATTTTTGACCATATTAAGCATGAGGCTGCAGTGACAAAAGTGAAAGCTGTTCAGTTTACAGCTCAAAATATATTTGAGGCTTTTTAAGTATCCTATGTGACCCTGAACTCACCCATACAGCCATTGAGCTTTGGTTCTTGGAAGACTGTGACATTACGGTAGAATACATATGTTGATCTTCCAGGTTCTGAAGAATTCAAGAAAGTCCTTCTTCCAGCTGCTCTCATAGAAGGAATGTAAGAAGTGCTCTCATCAGCCTTAATTTGATCATTTCTTTGATAATTTGCTTTAATTTGGGGGTTTGAAGTGTGCATTGCTATAAATAAAAAATAAAGCTTATGTTACAAAAAAACATTGTGGTATTAATCAAAATTTGTCAAATCACAATAGACTGAAAAGCAAAACAAAATAAATGCTCTTTATGGACAACAGATATTCCATATTTTATACTATGTACAGAAATTAACTGGCTATATCACATCATCTAATAGTTTAGTAAATTAAAATGAATAACCCAACCATATCTCAAAATACCTTTGCCTGTTACTGTACTTGGCGATTTTCTTGTTTCCTCAGAAATCCATTTCTTTTTCTTTACTCCTTTAAATTGATGTTTCTTTACCAGCTCAGTGAAGTTCGTTGCTAAGGGATCAAAATAATACAAATTTACTCATTTCAAAAAGCACACATAATTTCGGTATCAAAAATGCTAAGGTGTTTGCAAGAACTATTCTCCCATTTCACGTACATGTCCTCTAGCAGAGTTTGCAGTCTCAAAATCTTGACAGCAAACTCAAAACTGCCTAAAAACACAGAGACCAACAATATCTGGAATTAATGCAATTATTTTGTTGAGCTCAGAATGTTTCTCATTGGAAATGAGAAACTCTTCATTAATACCTCATTTAGGGATTATAGTGTAAAACTACAGGCATGCTTTAAACCACAGAGTTTTAACAACTGTGAATCGAAAGTTTTATGCAATTTATATGCATTTCAACAGTGAAAACAAATCCTCTTCCAAAATCCAAGTATAACATACAAAGCAGAACTCAATGCAAGTCCATTGAGTCCAAAATACCAGTGGCAACTTTGCAGCTTGAACTGTGTGTAGTTACAAGGTTCTTTAAAAATAGCAACAATAAACAAATGAGCATGCAAACAAGCAAGCAAAACTTTTTTTCCTGTCTTCTGGTGTTTATTATTCATCCCTTGCACATAAGGTATGCTTTGTCTCTCTCTGTTATATTAGTTCAGCTATTTGTTGCACTGTAAACTGAAGTATTAAACAATGTGGAATAAAAAGAGAGAACTTAGATTTATAAAAGGCTGTTTTTGATCCTCAATAACTCCAGCAATTCAGTTTACAGCATGGGCTCACACACAGCTGAACTGGAATTGGTGACATGATGACATAAAAAGTATTGCAGAAATACAAGCGAATAACTAAAGATAGGAAATCTCTGAGCACATTACACGTAGTTACAAGGGCATAACTCTATAATAAGCATGTTAGAATGTCTCAAGATCATCTAACACTGTTGTCTGATCCACTGTCCTCTAAATGTTGCCTGTGGACTACCTGACGAGAGCCATCCTGTCACCACACTGTACAGGCAGTATGCAAACCATGGGAACGTGCCCTCGTGAGCCCATGGAGAACAATGAACTCTGAAGGACACCTTCTGGATGAACTAAGATTGTCTCCAACAGACTGCAAGTCTAACTAGATATATCCTGAATTTGGGCAGTTAGCTAATATAACAAAAGACTGAATCCTTTTAAGTAGATTATATAAAGTGTTATGTTTTTCTCTAGATCTTATTTTTATTGATTTCATTATGACTCATTTTCTGTGAGATCTCACCTAACTACAAATCTGTTTTACTTAATAGAAGCTGTAAGAAGCTTCATAGAACTTCACATGGCCAAACACGGGCTTCAGAAAGACTTTGCTAACTCAGGGACTGTTCATGCTCACACTGGATTTAATGGAGGATGAAAACTCATCACAAATTCAGATCATAACTTACAACAATTGCTGTTGTCATTTAATGAAAGAAATCATACTATTAATGGAAATTTTCACTTCAAATCGGTTATGCAAAGCATATAATGTTCAATCCACTCGCAGAAGAACAAAAAAATCTGAACTAAAAATATTCAATAATAATTAAATACCTTTCATGTTAGAATATTTTGATATAATTGGTTCTTTTTGCCCAACTAATGACTCACTTCCTTTTCCTTCACCAAATAAGTTTCTCTGTGCCATAAAACAATCACCTCCTATAGAAAATGAATACACAAAATTGTTTATACAGAAAAGTACAGTTAAAATTTTAATGCAAACAATGCAGTGTGTTATTTTTATAATTACATTAAATTTTCACCAAGATGAATGAAAAATGTAAAAAATATAATTAATCCAAATAACTGATACAATAAAGCCGATACAAATTCTGATAAAGTCTATTAAAAAAAAGCTTTTAATTCATATGGGTGTTGACAGAAATGCAATTATAGAACTGCCCTACAACAGACTATCTACAGAATCATAAATGTTGTACATACAAGTCACAGGGAAAGAAGTAGTGTGCAAGACACATTTGTACTGTGTAGTACACTTCTTGAGCTGTAAGAAGCATTCTAATCTGTTCAAAGCTAGACAAAGCTTAGTTAGCATAGTACCGCATTATTTTGTATAGAGCAAGTAGGAAAAAAGAATACAGCAATAATTCCCTTGCTACTAATAAATGTTTACAAAAATAGCAGTAAATACTGTCAGGTAAACATAAATTTATGAAGTATATAAGGTATTTGTCATCCTTAACGACATGATTCCATACTGAAGTCAATGACGTAAAGCGCTATATCCTCATTAATGTCAACTGTATTTGCACAGAGGGATCAGCTCCCACGACACAAGATGCAGTGCTGGAGCTTAATATTTCTCTATATGAAAAATACAAAGCCTGTTCATCATAACTAGGAATAGACTCTCTTTTTAAAATATATAAATTTGTAGGCATTTCTATACTTGCTTTTTTATAATGTCAGAGAACCTTTTCTTTTCCAAAATCATGGAGAAATCACGATTGCAAACAATAAAAAGAAAATATTTTATTATAATCTCAAGAGAAGTGGGATTATAAACATTGTTTTAATTATTATAATTAATGGTGAGATATGAGAAAAAGTATATAAAAAATAAGGAAATAAGAATAACCAAAAAATAAAATGGTAAATAGTACATGCATATTCAGTTACCATATTTATCAAAGGATATAAGTAGTAATGAAAAGCATATACTGAAGTATATTACCTCCATTTTCAAATGTTCTAAGATTAGTTCTGGTATTATCCTTTAATGATACTGAAGTCACTCCTTGCCTTTTTGAATTATTAAATGTTGTAGGAACTGTATTACCATCACCTGGAAAGTCAGCAGAAGAAACTTCTTAGCTGCTTCTGTCATTCTACTCCTCCCACTGAGTTAGCAATTAGTTTAGAGCAAATTCCTTTTCATCTTTTATGTTCTTTTTTCTCTTGTAATTTGGATACTGCCTAATGTAACTCAAGCACTTGACATATAGTCATTATGTTTTTAAGAAATGTAACAATAAAGCAGACACTTCTCATGAATGTTGACTATGAATCTCACCTTACCTAATTTATAGCATTTCTAGCATATATGACCCTGCAACACCTAAATCCTTACGGAACTTAACCAAAAAAAAGAGTTTTAGGGAGATAAATTTCTCTTTTTTGAAATATAAAATTATACAAAACAGATACTTCTATTAAAAGTTAGAAATATTTATGTGACTGATTTCCTTGTCTGTAGTCTAAATATTTCTAAATAATGCCAGAAAACCTTATCAAAATAGTTTTGATAACATAACAATTTTTACATGTAGAAATAAACAAGAGAAGAACATTTTTTGTCCAAGTAATATGGACATAATATATCGAGTAATTTCAGCTAGAAAAATTTGTCAGTAAAAAAAAACAGACTTAGGGTACCTGTATTACTCAGGATAGTGAGTATTTTTCCTTTTTCAGTTTTTTATTAACTCATCTTCTTGCTCACATCTATATAAATCAAATTTATCAAGATTTTACCCCTGAGATTTCTACTACAGTAAAACAATGAGATTTTATTATTAAAAGTCGCAGGTCATTCCTCCTCCAGTCATTTTTAATGGCTCACCTCCTAGTTACTCTAGTGCCTTAGAATACTAAAACCATAAACCTCTCTCAAAAGAAGGAATTATATTATCAATTATTCCACAAAAAGTACAGATTTTTCAACCATGCCACCTCATTGAAGATGGAGGGGAAAAAATAAGTTTGATAAATATTTATTAATTTTCATTTCTTTATTGGATAAAGTCCAAAATTCTAAAGAAAAGGTAAACTTATTTCATAAGACACTTAAATGGAGACTTATTTTGTCTAAATTTAGTTACCTAAAAGTTGCATATAAAGCTAAGTAAAGTTATCTAGACACCCCAGATAGTCAAAAAAAGCAGAGCAGCTGTGAGAAAGCAAATTATTATTCGCTTTATCTTTGCTTATTTATCTTTGCCTTTAGCTTTATCTTATGATTCAATGAATAGTCCGACAGGAGAATCTATCTCTCTCAATTTAAAATAGGGAGAAACTATATAATAAACAGATGCAAACTTCAGGATGGCTGATTTTGGCCTAGGAAAACCTTAATCTTGAAGGAAAAATATATGAAAGACCTATGACATGGATCTCAGGAAAGTTATACAAAAGATTGATGTCACACTATTTCTATTTTTTTTACCTATAATCAATACAAGTGAGTTACCAGATGTGAGTTACCATATTCATGCAGCGAAAATTATAGAAGGAATTTCACGGAACTCTTTACATGCAATATTCTATTTTCACTCAGCTAAAAATGGGAGAAGGAGGGCTAAACTGTCCTACAGTCTCTCCCTGCAACAATGATTTTAAAAAGGGGTAAGCACTGTCCAAGAAGATGAAAAGTACTTGCCTTTCTGCAAATCTTTCCTGACAGCTCCCAAAGGTAGTAGCTCCTCTTCCAGAGCTGAAGACACTGTTTTTGTTGATTGGTGCTCCTGAAGAGACTGAATCCCGTAATACTCTCCTAACCATATCCCGGCAAAGGAAAAAAAGTTTACTACATTGGCAACGTTGCTGTTTACTGAAGAGTCATTAATTTCATATTTACCAGATTTATAGCACATTTCCTTTATTGCTCTTTCCTCCTCCATGTCTGCAGCAGTCTTAACCAGCAAATAAGAAATATCTGTAGGAATTATTTTAAAAAGATTATTAAACCTTTACAAAGATCTTCAACATTTCTTAGTGACCAAATACCCTAATGGATTTCATTTCAATCACAATTTTCTTCCCCACTGCAACCTCTCCTGAACAAAATAACTATTCCTGACATACGTATTTCCAAATGCAATGTAATTTCAGTTAAAACAAATACTAAGAACCTAATGTTTGTTGATTCAAAATGATTCAAAATCATCTTCAGTACTCATTTTCAAAACATTTTTTTTTGTTTACAACCAAAACGTAAATCTTTTGATGAAGCATATCCCGAGGGA
The DNA here is from genome assembly GCF_000705375.1 of Tinamus guttatus. The sequence goes on along the minus strand of NW_010584039.1, from coordinate 461 downwards.
CTGCTTGTCACAATAGCTCTGCCCTGGTACTGTCCTCTGATGTCTACTGGCAGAGCTGAATGTGTGCATCCCAGTTAAAGTCAATTGGATTAGCAAAGTCCTGTTTTTTACCTTAATATATTTCGTTCTGAGTGAAAAAGGTTTAAGAAGCATTAACAGGCAGCCCCTTCTATCCCACCTGAAGCACAAGGAGGTGGGGGGTGAAGGGCAGCTTGGCGCTGAGAACAGTAATTTGCAGAATGAGAATTTGCAGAATGCACATGTCAGCTCACTTCGGTTTGCTAGGGATGTGCAATTCATTCAATTCCTATGAATCTCATTATATCATTTATCATTTATTCTATCATTTATAAAAGACTTGTCTAGGTGAGACAAATTCAAACTACAGGTTTGATTAAAAATACATTTACTTAAACTAGTGAAGAAAATATTTGGAGCTGCACAGACCAGAATTTTTTTTT